>JAGYYJ010003010.1:0-128789 GCA_019671005.1 Hibiscus mutabilis
TTGGCGGTGCTGGAGTTGTGATTGTGTTTTTGGTCCGAGTCGTGTCCTTTAAGAAAGGAAGACTCGCAGCAGCCCATAACTCAGAGGGTGAGTTGACTCGAACAATTAATACATAACCATAAGGATTCCTCTTATTCTTCTTCTTTTGTTGCTTACTAAATAAAATGAAGATAAAGGTTAGGGATTTAGGGAGACTAGAAGGAAATGGAGCGCTCGTGTGGCTGTGGCTGTGGCTGAGTTAAAAAGAGATATCTAAAGAGTGAGAAGCAGCGGCAGCTTTCTCATTTTGCTTTCTACTGCCCTTTTCTTCTTCACTGCGAAAACCTTTGTCCCTCTCACCAGTGTTGTGATTTTTTTAGTTTTTTCTACTACTAATACTATTTGAATTGTCCTTTTTTACGTGCTTCAGTGTCTCTTTTGTCCTTGTAATAACCTCTAATTTCCCGTCTCGCTTAATTTTGGGCTTCCTTTCCCTACGCGCTATGTTTGGATTAACGTTACTATATATGATACATATTTCATATAAATTTTTAAAAAATTGTACATCAAATATTAATATTACAATATATAATTATTCAAAAAAAATAGTACAATATATATAATATTTGTAATTTACTGTGGATTTTATATTTAATATAATTTGTATGAAAAATTTTGATACACATGTTGTATAAATGTTTAGAGTTTAGGATTTATGATTAGTATTTAGAATTTAGGGTATAAGTTTTAGACTTTAAGATTTAATTATTTAAGATCATGAATGTAAAATTTAAATTTTATATTATAAATGAGCAGGCTTGTGTATTAAAATTTTACTCAATTTATATACCCAATAAATGTTAAATCAAAGTTAGTTTTTTCAAAAAGCTGAAAATATTATTCAATTTTTTGGATTAAGAACCAATTTAAAGGTAAAAAATAATTGTTTAAAATCATGTTAATGGAGTCTTTTACAATCTAATTTTTATTATTTAAATAATATAATATTCTTTTTTTCATGTTATCTTACTAACCCATTTTACCCTATTATTAGTTCTCTAATGGAAGTCAAATTCAAGTTGGGCTAAAATCTCGGCTATTTAGCCTGAATAGATTATTGTCAATAGGCCCAAATATTACCTTTACTTAGCCCATATCTATAAGATAATTTTGAAATAAACATTCCACGTGACAATTCGACCGTTGAGCTTAAGGCCTATTCCGATCTCACTAAAAACCCAAATCCATAGTTCATATAAATATTTCTCATCAGTTGTTTTCTCTCCCGGCCTTTCCCTCTCTTTTCCCTCAAAATTTTGTTTTTCGCTCTTTCTAAAACATTGGCTATCGCTGAGACCAACTCTCAACAAGGTTTATATTTTCTTTACCATTTTTGTTTTCATTGATTTTCTTGGGAAATAATTTCATTTCCCTTTTTGCTTTTCATCCTTAAAAAATAGAACAAATTTCGATTTTTTAATCCCTTTCTTTTATAGAAGAGAGAAAGTTTTCGGATTTGGGGATTTTGATAAATCATATGTCTAATGTGTTGGGAAACTGATTAAGATGAGACATATGGGTAAACTTTTTGATATATCTTTTTCTTATATGGTTATATATTGGGCCTTCATACAGTTGCATAAAGATTTTACCGTTTCTCTTCAAAACTAAAGTAGTATCTTGAATTTATCTTTTCTTATTCATCAGGTTTATGTCTTTGCAAAAGCTGATAATTTTAAGATTCTTCTGGAGCCTTTTCAAGACATTGCAAGAAAGTTCATAACAAAGGTATTTAGATTGACACTACTTTACGGTATGATATTTAAGGTAAATAGCTTTATACTTTTTTTCTTCTCTTATGGTGCAGATAATGTTTATTTATTTCGACATCATTGATGAACACTTTGGTGATCTTTTTTTTCTTTTATACGGTAATATTTTAACTACCAATGTATCTATTACTTAGAGTTTGACTGACTCTAAATTGATGCAATTTATTTCTATTTGCCTGATATGTGACAGCAAAGGCAAGTCGAAGTATTGGTTGCAGCCCGATCCAACCCCAAGCAACATTGAAGTAATAGTTCATCTCTATGGGTTTTACCTTTAAGGAAATATCTATTCAGAAAACTAATATGATGTTCTAAATTGGCATTTACAGAAATTTTGCGTGGGGTTTCAGGATGGTTCTATCTCGACATACATTAGTGAGGGTCAAAATTTATGTTTTCTCTCATTTCTCTTATATAATGTTTGGTGGATATGATTTAGGCTCAACTGCTTTGTCATTGCTGTCTTCTGTTTAAAATTGTAACTTCTTCCAGAAACTGCACAGAATTTAGGCTACAATTTTTTCACGCGTTGAATGATGTAGTTCTATATTCCCGTCATTTCTTTTGAAAGTTGAAGAAATGTAAAAAACTGTTAGTGTCATTATTTGCATCAGGTTGATGAAAGAAGTTTCTTTCTCTGCACTTCCAAAAGTTATCTTTTATCTGAGCGGCTGAAATGTGAATTTAATATTTATTATATTTTTATCGACTCTTAAAGAATTTTTGTATTATGAAATTTGCAGAATAATACAACCGCACTGGTTGTCGTTGGAAAGATATTTGATGTCTTGGTGTTGAACAGCCCTAAGAATTTTTTTGAGGTATCAATTTTTGCGATCTTCCATGCTTTTTTACTGTATGCCAACTAGATGTGCAAGCTAAACATTCTCATTGCAGCTGCATCTGAAAATACAAGTATACTATCTGCCGTGGGAAAGATATTTGATATCTTGGTGTTAAACATTCCTAAGAATGTACTTTTCGAGGTATCAATTTTTTAGACTTTCCATGCTTTTTTACTGTATGCAAAAGAGATGTGCAAGCTAAATGTTCCCATTGGAGTAGCATCTGATAATTTCTTTTTCTGGGTATGTTAGGGTCTCATATACTTCATGATTTTTAGTTTGAGTGTCAATAGATGTTAATATTTTAGAGTTGATAATTAATAAATAAATTAAACTTCGTCGTAGTCTTTTTAAAAGAGAATATCATGTGGAACATTCTTTTCTGTATACAGTGCCGAACATTCGGGAGTTGTTTGACTGAACGAATACACAACTTTGTACTTTCTGATTCATTCTCTATTCTTATAACGCCAATTTAACTTCTACCACAAATAATTGGCTCTAAATAATTTTCAAGGGACAAAGATTTGTGTCGCTAGCATCAAATTGTAGCCTAAAATTTTCTTGTCTGAATATTTGATTTAAAATAACTCCATGCGCTTTGTCTATTTTTGTGTGCTATGTTGATCATTGTGTAAAAGAACTGTTTTATTGGATGTGTAGACAAAGCCAGAATGGTGGTTAATATTTTAGAGTTGATTTTAATAAAAAAAATTAAACATCGTCACAAGAATATCTTATTTGAAGTTTTCTTTTTCGTAAGCAATAAATATAGAGATATTCTCTTGAATAGAGAAGAAGGTGATGAAGTACAACAGGTACTTATGACCATTCTCAGCCTCGATGTTTTCCTGGTGCAACCCATTTGTGTTGTGCCGAACATCCGGGGTTGTTTAACTGAATGAATACACAACTTTGTACTTTCTGATTCATTCTCTATTCTTATAACGCCAATTTAGCTTTTACCCATAAATGATTGGCCCCAAATGATTTTCAAGGGACAAGAGATTTGTGTCGCTAGCACCAAAATAAAAGGTTTTCTTCGGAACTGAGTTTTTGAAAAGAGAATATCCTGTGGAACTTCCTTTTATGTAAGCAATAAATATGGAGATATTCTCTTGAATAGAAAAGAAGGTGATGAAGTACAGGAGGTACTTATGACTGGTCTCAACCTCGATGTTTTTCTGGTACATCCCATTTGTGTTGTGTCGAACATTCGGGGAGTTGTTTGACTGAACGAATACACAACTTTGTACTTTCTGATTCATTCTCTATTCTTACTACGCCAATTTGACACCTACATACACATGATTGTCACCAAATGATTTTTAAGCGACAATAAATTTGTTGCTAGCACCAAAATTACACGATTTTTTCCGGAATAAAGCTTTTGAGCACCTGTCTAAAAGGTTATTTAGTTACAACTTACCTTTCTAAGAGTCTTTCTTGGTGAATTAGAGCTGCCTAGCTATTATAGTTGAGCATGATATTCATTGTAGTACATAGTGTTTAATAGTTCATGACGTAATTGAAAGTTGCAAGTATTGCTGTTCTTGGCTCTCAATAACTGCATCTGCCTCGATACTAGAATTCATGAGCTTGTAGCTCTAATTTGTTTGTGTCAGAATATTTTATTTAAAATAATTCCCTCCTTTGCTTTCTTTTTTGTTGTTTTGTTGTTTACATGTAAATGAACTTGACAAATTATTGCACTAGCCTGAGAAGGAAAATTGTTGGCTTGATAAAGCAAGATCTATTTGATGGATGTGAAGACAAAACCACAAAGGGGTTAATAATTTTTTTAGATTTGATGTTATTAATTATACTAAACATGATTGTAGTCTTTCTAACAAAGAATATTCTATCTGAAACTTTTTTTTGTAAGCAGTAAGTACAGAGAGATTCTCTTAAATAGAGATAATGATAAAGTACAGGAGGTACTTATGACGGTCTCAGCCTCGATGTTTCCTTGGTGAAGCCTATTTGTGCTATGCCAAACATCCGATTGGTTATTTGACTGGAGTAATATACAACTTTCTACTTTTTGACTCATTCTCTATTCCTATAACTCCAGTTTACATCTTCTCGCTATTGATTATGACCAAATGATTATCAAAGGACAGGAAATCTGTGTTTCTAGCACTAAAATAACATGATTTCCTTTTAATGAAGCTTTTGACCGTAACAAGTTTTGATAGTTCATGCCACACTTGAAAGTTGCAGGCATTGTTGTTCTTGACTCTCAACTCGAATTTCTGATAATCGTAACTCTAATTTTTTCCTGTCTAAATATTTTATTTAAAATAATTCCTTGCTTTTCTTTTTTGGTTCTGTAGTGATTATTGTGATAAAGAACTTGATAAGTTATTGTCTTAACTTGAAAGGGAATAGCTGTTGGCTTGATAAACCTAGATTTTTTTGATGGATGTGTAGATAAAGCTACAATCATGGTTAGTAATTTTAGATTTGTTGTTATTAAAAAAATTAAACATGGTCGTAGTCTTTTTAACGAAGAATTTTCTGTCTTGAACATTTTTTTTTGTAAGCTATAAATTTAGAGATTCTCTTGAATCGAGATGAAGGTGATGAAGTATAGGAGGTACTTATGACCGGTCGCAGCCTTGATGTTTCATTTCTGTTTCAGATGATAACTACATTTATAAACAATCTCTTTTTCCTTAATCACTTTAATGTCAAGTGGGACTGTAATTCTAGACTTCTAGATCTTTCAAATTAATGTTGTTTAATCAACATGGTGTTTTTGCAAGAATCTGATTATGAAGCATTTGTAAGGGCACCAGTGGCTTACAATGAAATCCAGTTTGTTGAAACAAACAACATTGAGGTTGCAAAAGTTGTCTTCCCAGATATTAAAGCTACTAATTTTCTTGGGATTGTTACAAGTGAACCAGAAAGATACACCACTTATGGTGAATTCATAATCTGGAAAACTGTTTGTTGTGAATGGTTTGTTAGTTATTTACTCTCTACTTTTATTTTTCTTTTTTTTGATCAAATATGTCTTCTTCCTTTGAGTGGTTCAGATGAGAATATGCAAATTCTTTCGACTTTGAAATTTATAATCAGTGATTGTCAGGAGTAAGATCGAATAAAACTATTAAAATAAACTTATGGACTGATGGCTTCCTCTGTACTTTACTTTTTTATTTTATTTGTGTTCGAATGTCAGTCAACCAGAATTATTGACGAGATTAGTAACATATTTGTCTGATTTTACAGATGGTACGTTTGAGACAGAAGATTTTGTAGTTTTGGACTACAACAAATTTCCATTGGTTACTAAATTAACTGAACTAAATTATGTCAGAGTTTACTCCAGTCCTGTCGAGCTTCAGGTACGTTCATGGTTTCTATTTTCTTTTTCTTTCTGTATATAACTATTTCATATTTCTCTTTCCAAATACAAACTTATTGAAAGCACAATATAGCAGTATGAAGATATTGGTTGCAGATGGAAAGTATATGTAAAGTTCATAGGTTTTGCACAGTGATTGAAATTTTCTTCAATGTATAAGTAAAATTTTCAATTTGGTTAGGGTTATCACATCATTTACCCTGATGAGTTGATTTGAATGTAACTGCAACAACGTCCGTCTTTAAAATTTACTTAATTAGTAAATATTCCATCAACACTTGTGTGCTGGAAAACTAATTAAGATGGGACAATAATACAGAAGTCAATGTGGGTTAACTTTCTGATATGTACTCTTTCTTTTATCTTTTTCTTTATATTATATATGGTTATATATTGGCCTTCATAGAGTTGCATAAAGTTTTCACCGTTTCTCTTGAAAACTAAAGTGTTTTGTGAATTTATCATTTCTTTTTCATCAGTTTTTTTTATACAAAAGCTGATGATTTCAAGGCTCTTCTTGAGCCTCTTCAAGACATTGCAATAAAGTTCATTACAAAGGTGCAAATAGCTTTATACTTTCCTTTCTTCTCTTATGGTGCAGATAATGTGTATTTATATCAACATCATTGATGAAAAGTGAAAACCTTGTAAAGCCCTTCTTGACCCTTGTTTGGGCCTGAGGAATCAAAGAACACTTTGGTGAGATTTTCTTTCTTTTACACGATAATGTTTTAACTACTAATGTATTTAGAGTTTGGCTGACTCTAAAATTGATGTAATTTATTTTTATTTGCCTGATATATGACAGCAAAGGCAAGTCAAAGTATTGGTTGCAGCCCGATCCAACCCCAAGCAACATTGAAGTAATAGTTCATCTCTATGGGTTTTACCTTTAAGGAAATATCTATTCAGAAAACTAATATGGTGTTCGGAAATGGCCTTTACAGGATTTTTGCGTGGGATTTCAGAATGGTTCTATCTCAACATACATTAGTGAGGGTCAAAATTTATGTTTTCTCTCATTTTTTTTACATAATGCTCGGTGGATAAGGTTTAGGCTCATATGCTTTTCCATTTCTGTCTTCTGTTTGAAACTATAACTTCTTTTAGAATATGTACCTGCTTTTTCAGTCTCTTTTTCATTAATTTGAATTCACTATCTTGTATCATTATTTCTACTCCTTCCGTCCCATTTATTTTGTTCATTGTTGATTTTTCACACAGTTTTAGGAATAAAAAGTTTGTGTAAGAATGTGTAAGAAAGATGATGTAAAATAATTAAAACGATAATTTTATCCTTAAAAAGTTGAATTTTATTTTGTTGAGAAATTAAAAAAAGGGTATAAAGAGAAATGTGCTTTATAAAAATTATTAATTTTTTCAATGAGATATTTTAAATGGAACAATTTTAAAACACAAAAGAGACATATTGAGTGAGGCAGAAGGAGTACAATTTTTTCATGCATTGAATGGTGTAGTACTATAGTCCTGTGATTTCATTTGAAAGTGTCATCGTTTGCATCACGTTGATGCAAGAAATTCCTTTCTCCGCACTTTCAAAAGATATCTTCTATCTGAGCGTCTAAAATGTGAATATAATGTTTATTATATTTTTATCCGACTCCTAACAAGTTTTTGCATTATGATATTTGCAGAATAATGCAAGTGTATCAGCTGTCGTGGGAAAAGATATTTCATTTCTTGGTGTTGTACAGTCCCAAAAATTATTAAATCAAAGTTAGTTTTTTCAAAAACCTGAAAATATTATTCAATTTTTTGGATTAAAAACCAATTTAAAGGTAAAAAATAATTGTTTAACATCAGGTTAATGGAATCTTTTACAACGGAAAATTTGATAAATAATCAGCTTGAAACTAATATTTGAAATATAAAAAATATTAGGGGAATTTTAGGAATCTAGGTCATTTTTTACAGTGCTAGGGGTAGAACGCTACCTACAGGTAGCATTTTTGGTCCAAAAAAATATTAAAAAATAGATAACGCCACCTACACTAAAAAATAGCCTAAATTCCTAAAATTCCCTCAACATTCCCTATATTTTAAATATTAAGTTTAAGTTAACCTATATATTCAACGAAACCCTTTTACAATCTAATTTTAATTATTTAAATAATATAATATTTCCCCGTTATCCTATTAACAGATTTTACCCTAATTCTGATTCTCTAATGGGAGCTAAGTTTAAATTGGGCTAAAATCTCTGCCATTTAACCTGAATAGATCATTGTCAATAGGCCCAAGCATTCACCTTACTTAGCCCATACCTGTAGTACAAGTTTGAAATAAACATTCCACGTGGCACAGTTGAGTAATTCAACCGTTGAGATTGGGGCCTACTCAGATCCCACTAAAAGCCCAAATTCATAGTTCATATAATAAATTTCCCATCGGTTCTTTTCTCACCCGGCCTCTTCCTCTCTTTTTCCCTCGAAATTTTGTTTTTCGCTCTATTTTTTCTCTCTAAGACAATGGCTATCGCTGAGACCAACTCTCTACAACAAGAGAAGGTTTAAATTTTCTTTACTATTTTTGTTTTCGTTGGTTTTCTTGGAAAATAGTTTCATTTCCCTTTTTGTTTTTCATCCTTAAAAAACCGAACAAAACTCGATTTTCTTATTTCTTTTATAGAAGAAAGTTTTTTGAGAATGGTTTCGTTATATATTTCTTCAATTCTCGAATAGGTTTGATTTATAGGCAAATTTGGGAATTTTGATAAATCATTGTCTAATGTGCTGGGAACTAATTAAGATGAGACATATGGGTAAACTTTCTGATATGTATCTTGAATTTCACCGTTTCTCTTGGAAATTAAAGTAGTATCTTGAATTTACCTTTCCTTACTCATCAGGTTTATGTCTTTGCAAACGCTAATAATTTTTAGTTTCTTCTTGAGCCTCTTCAAGACATTGCAAGAAAGTTCATAACAAAAGTATTTAAATTGACACTACTTTACAGTCTGATATTTTGGTGCAAATAGCTTTATATTTTCCTTTCTTCTCTTATGGTGCAGATAATGTTTATTTATATCGACATCATTGATGAATACTTTGATGAGCTTTTCTTTCTTTTACATGGTAATACTAGAGTTTGACTGACTCTAAAATTGATGCAATTTATTTTTATTTGCCTGATATGTAGTGACGAAGGGACATGGTACTGGGAGGGCCCCATGCCCCCAACTCAATTTTTTTTACATAATGTAATTTTTTTTAAAAAAAAATTGGGTTATTTGCACATTTGCCCCCTAGTCTTGAAATATTTAAGTTTATCCCCCAACTCTAAATCCTGGTTTCGTCCTTGCTGATATGTGATAACATTTGATAAAAAAAAGCAGCTCAAAGTACTTCATGCAGTTCTATCCAATCCCAAGCAACATTTAAGTAACAATTCAACTCTATGAAATTTACCTTTTAGAAAATATCTATACAGAAAACTAATATGGTGTTCTGAATTGGCATTTACAGGAATTTTGTGTGGCGTTTCAGGTTGGTTCTATCTCAACATACATTTGTGAATGTCAAAATTTATGTTTTCTCTTATTTCTCTTACATAATGTTTGGTGGATATGATTTAGGCTCAACTGCTTTGCCATTGCTGTCTTCTGTTTGAAATTGTAACTTATTTCAGAATTTGCATAGGATTTAGGCTACAATTTTTTCCATGCATTGAATTATGTAGTTCTATATTCCCGTCATTTCTTTTGAAAGTTGAAAAAATGTGAAAAAATATAAGTGTCATCATTTGCATCACGTTGATGCAAGAAGTTATTTTCTCTGCACTTCAAAAATATATCTTCTATTTGAGTGACTTAAATGTGAATTTAATGTTAGTTTTTCAAAAACCTGAAAATATTATTCAATTTTTTGGATTAAAAACCAATTTAAAGGTAAAAAATAATTGTTTAACATCAGGTTAATGGAATCTTTTACAACGGAAAATTTGATAAATAATCGACTTGAAACTAATATTTGAAATATAAAAAATATTAGGGAATTTTAGGAATCTAGGTCATTTTTTACAGTTTAGGGTAGAACGCTACCTACAGGTAGCATTTTTGGTCCAAAAAAATATTAAAAAATAGATAACGCCACCTACACTAAAAAATAGCCTAAATTCCTAAAATTCCCTCAACATTCCCTATATTTTAAATATTAAGTTTAAGTTAACCTATATATTCAACGAAACCCTTTTACAATCTAATTTTAATTATTTAAATAATATAATATTTCCCCGTTATCCTATTAACAGATTTTACCCTAATTCTGATTCTCTAATGGGAGCTAAGTTTAAATTGGGCTAAAATCTCTGCCATTTAACCTGAATAGATCATTGTCAATAGGCCCAAGCATTCACCTTACTTAGCCCATACCTGTAGTACAAGTTTGAAATAAACATTCCACGTGGCACAGTTGAGTAATTCAACCGTTGAGATTGGGGCCTACTCAGATCCCACTAAAAGCCCAAATTCATAGTTCATATAATAAATTTCCCATCGGTTCTTTTCTCACCCGGCCTCTTCCTCTCTTTTTCCCTCGAAATTTTGTTTTTCGCTCTATTTTTTCTCTCTAAGACAATGGCTATCGCTGAGACCAACTCTCTACAACAAGAGAAGGTTTAAATTTTCTTTACTATTTTTGTTTTCGTTGGTTTTCTTGGAAAATAGTTTCATTTCCCTTTTTGTTTTTCATCCTTAAAAAACCGAACAAAACTCGATTTTCTTATTTCTTTTATAGAAGAAAGTTTTTGAGAATGGTTTCGTTATATATTTCTTCAATTCTCGAATAGGTTTGATTTATAGGCAAATTTGGGAATTTTGATAAATCATTGTCTAATGTGCTGGGAACTAATTAAGATGAGACATATGGGTAAACTTTCTGATATGTATCTTGAATTTCACCGTTTCTCTTGGAAATTAAAGTAGTATCTTGAATTTACCTTTCCTTACTCATCAGGTTTATGTCTTTGCAAACGCTAATAATTTTTAGTTTCTTCTTGAGCCTCTTCAAGACATTGCAAGAAAGTTCATAACAAAAGTATTTAAATTGACACTACTTTACAGTCTGATATTTTGGTGCAAATAGCTTTATATTTTCCTTTCTTCTCTTATGGTGCAGATAATGTTTATTTATATCGACATCATTGATGAATACTTTGATGAGCTTTTCTTTCTTTTACATGGTAATACTAGAGTTTGACTGACTCTAAAATTGATGCAATTTATTTTTATTTGCCTGATATGTAGTGACGAAGGGACATGGTACTGGGAGGGCCCCATGCCCCCAACTCAATTTTTTTACATAATGTAATTTTTTTAAAAAAAATTGGGTTATTTGCACATTTGCCCCCTAGTCTTGAAATATTTAAGTTTATCCCCAACTCTAAATCCTGGTTTCGTCCTTGCTGATATGTGATAACATTTGATAAAAAAGCAGCTCAAAGTACTTCATGCAGTTCTATCCAATCCCAAGCAACATTTAAGTAACAATTCAACTCTATGAAATTTACCTTTTAGAAAATATCTATACAGAAAACTAATATGGTGTTCTGAATTGGCATTTACAGGAATTTTGTGTGGCGTTTCAGGTTGGTTCTATCTCAACATACATTTGTGAATGTCAAAATTTATGTTTTCTCTTATTTCTCTTACATAATGTTTGGTGGATATGATTTAGGCTCAACTGCTTTGCCATTGCTGTCTTCTGTTTGAAATTGTAACTTATTTCAGAATTTGCATAGGATTTAGGCTACAATTTTTCCATGCATTGAATTATGTAGTTCTATATTCCCGTCATTTCTTTTGAAAGTTGAAAAAATGTGAAAAAATATAAGTGTCATCATTTGCATCACGTTGATGCAAGAAGTTATTTTCTCTGCACTTCAAAAATATATCTTCTATTTGAGTGACTTAAATGTGAATTTAATGTTTATTATATTTTTATCCGACTCGTAAAGAACTTTTGCATTATAAAATTTGCCGAATAATACAACTGTACTAGCTGTAGTCGAAAAGATATTTGATGTCTTGATGTTGAACAGTCCTAAGAGTGTTCTTTTCGAGGTATCAATTTTTGGGATCTTCCATTTTTTACTGCATGCAAACGATATGTGCAAGCTAAATATTCCTATGTGTAGACAAAGCCACAGTGACAGTTAATATTTTAGAGTTGATTTTAATAAATAAATTAAACATCGTTGTGGTCTTTTTAAAAGAGAATATCCCGTGGAACTTTTTTTCTATATGCAATAAATATATAGATATTCTCTTGAATAGAGAAGAAGGTGATGAAGTACAGCATGTACCTATGATCAGTCTCAGACTCGTGTTTTCCTGGTGCAACCCATTTGTGTTGTGTCGTACATTCGGGGGTTGTTTGACTGAATGAAACTTTGTACTTTCTGATTCATTTTCTATTCTTATAAGCCAATTTAACTTCTACCCACAAATTATTTTCAAGGGACAAGAGATTTGTGTTGTTAGCACCAAAATAACACGTTTTCTTCGGAAGAGAGCTTTTTAAAAAAGAACATCATGTGGGACTTTCTTTTTTGTATGCAATAAATATAGAGATATTTTCTTGAATAGAGAAGTAGGTGATGAAGTACAACAGGTACTTATGATCAGTCTCAGCCTCGATGTTTTCTTGGTGTAGCCCATTTGTGTTTTGCTGAACATTTGAGGCTTGTTTGACTGAATGAATACACAATTTTGTCCTTTCTAATTCATTCTCTGTTCTTATAACACCAATTTAACTCTACCCACAAATGATTGGCTCCAAATGATTTTCAAGGGACAACAGATTTGTGTCGCTGGCACCTAAATAACACGTTTTCTTCGTAATGGAGTTTTTTAAAAGAGAACATCATGTGCAACTTTCTTTTTTGTATGCAATAAATAGAGAAATATTCTCTTGAATAGAGAAGAAGGTGATGAGGTACAACATGTACTTATGACTGGTTTCAGCCTCGATGTTTTCCTGGTGCAGTCTATTTGCGCTGTGCCGAACATTTTGGGGGTTGTTTGACTGAATGAATACACAACGTTGTACCTTCTGATTCATTCTCTATTTTATAACGCCTATTTAACTTCTACCGCAAATAATTTTCAAGGGATAGAGATTTGTGTCGCTAGCACTAAACTGTAGCTCTAAATTGTTTTTGTTTGAATATTGATTTAAAATAACTCCTCGTGCTTTGTCTATTTTTTTGTGTTGTGTTGATCATTGTGTAAAAGAACTGTTTCATTGGATGTGTAGACAAAGCCACAATGGTAGTTAATATTTTAGAGTTGATTTTTATATAAAAAATAAACATTGTCGTAAGAATATCATATCTGGAGCTTTCTTTTCTGTAAGCAATAAATATAGAGATATTCTATTGAATAAAGAGGAAGTTGATGAAGTACAGCAAGTATTTATGACCATTCTTAGCCTTGATGTTTTCCTGGTGCAGCCCATTTGTGCTGTGCCGGACATACGGGGTTGTTTGACTGAACGAATACATAACTTTGTACTTTCTGATTCATTCTCTATTCTTTTAACGCCAATTTAACTTCTAACCACAAATGGTTGGCTCCAAATGATTTTTCAAGGGACAAGAGATTGTGTCGCTAGCACCAAAATAACACATTTTCTTCGGAACTGAGCTTTTTAAAAGAGAATATCTTGTGGAACTTTCTTTTCTGTATGCAATAAATATAGAGATATTCTCTTGAATAGAGAAGAAGGTGATGAAGTACAGTAGGTACTTATAACCGGTCTCAGCCTCATGTTTTCCTGGTGCAGTCTATTTGTGTTGTGCCGAACATTTGGGGGTTGTTTGACTGAACAAATACACAACTTTGTACTTTCTGATTCATTATGTATTCTTACTTCGCCAATTTAGCACTTACCTACAAATGATTGTCGCCAAATGATTTTCAAGGGACAATAAATTTGTGTTGCTAGCACCAAAATTACACGATTTCTTCGGAATAAAGCTTTTGAGCACCTGTCTAAAAGGTTATTTAGTTACAACTCACCTTTCTAAGAGTCTTTCTTGGTGAATTAGAACTGCCTTGCTATTACAGTTGAGCATGAGGTTCATTGTAGTTCATAGTGTTTAATAGTTCAAGAAGTACTTAAAAGTTGCAAGTACCGCTGTTCTTGGCTCTCAATAATTGCATCTGCCTCGATACTAGAATTCCTGAAACTTGTAGCTCTAATTTGTTTGTGTCAAAATATTTTATTTAAAATAATTCCCTCCTCTATTTTCCTTTTTTGTTGCTCTGTTGTTTACATGTAAATGAACTTGACAAATTATTGCACTAGCCTAAGAAGAAAAACTGTTGGCTTGATAAAACAAGATCTATTTGATGGAAGTGAAGACAAAGGCACAAAGGTGTTAATAATTTTAGATTTGATATTATTATACTAAACATGGTCGTAGTTTTTCTAACAAAGAATATCCTATTTGAATTTTTCTTTTTTGTAAGCAGTAAGTATTGAGAGATTCTCTTGAATAGAGATGGTGATAAAGTACAGGAGGTACTTGTGACGATCTCAGCCTGGATGTTTCCTTGGTGAAGCCTATTTGTGCTATGCCGAACATTCGAGTGGTTATTTGACTGGAGTAATATACAACTTCTTGCCTTCTGACTCATTCTCTATTCCTATAACTCTAGTTTAACATCTCCCCGCTATTGATTATGACCAAATGATTATCAAGGGACAGGAAATATGTGTTCCTACCACCAAAATAACAAGATTTCCTTTGAATGTAGCTTTTGACCCGTAACAACTTTTTGATAGTTCATGACACACTTGAAAGTTGCAGGCAGTGCTACTCTTGACTCTTAACTCGAATTTTTGATAATCGTAGCTCTATTTTTTTTACTGTCTAAATATTTTATTTTGAAATAATTCCTTGCTTTGCTTTTTTTGGTTCTGTGGTGATTATTGTGATAAAGAACTTGACAAGTTATTGCCTTAGCATGAAAGGGAATAACTGTTGGCTAGCACCAAAATAACACGTTTTCTTCATAACGGAGCTTTTGAGAACCTGTATCAAAGGTTAATAATTATAGAGTTGGTGTTATTAATTAAACTAAACATGGTCGTAGTCTTTTTAACAGATAATTTTCTATCTGCAACTTCTTTTGTAAGCAATAAATATAGAGAGATTCTCTTGAGCAGAGATGAAGGTGATAAAGTACATGAGGTGCTTATGATGTTTCAGCCTCGATGTTTCCTTGGTGCAGCCTATTTGTGCTTGTGTTGAACATCGAGTGGTTGTTTGACTGAAGGAATATACAACTTAGTACTTTCTAATACGTTCTCTATTCTCATAACTCCAATATAACATCTCCCCGCAAATGATTGTGGTCAATTGATGCTTTCTGGAAGTTGTAGCTCTAATTTGTTTGTCTGAATATTTGATTTAAAATAATTCCCTCCTTGCTTTCTTTTTTTTTTTTGCCCTGTTGCTTTGTAAAAGAACTTGACAAATTATTGCTCTAGCTCGAGAAGGAAAACTGGTGGCTTGATAAAAAGGCAAGATCTATTTTGGTGGATGTGAAGACAAAACCACCAAGGTGGTTAATAATGTAGGATTGATATTATTAATTAAACTAAACATATGGTTCTTGTCTTTTTAAGTTAGAATATCCTATCTGCAATTTTTTTTTGTAAGCAATAATTATAGAGAGATTCTCTTGTAACAGGAGGTATTTATGACCAGTCTCAGCCTCAATGTTTCCTTGGTGCAGCCATTTGTGCTGTGCCGAACATCCGAGTGGTTGTTTGATTGAAGGAATATACAACTTCCTACTTTCTAATTCATTTTCTATTTTTATAAATGTAATTTAACACCTTTCCGCAAATGATTGTGGCCAAATGATTATCAAGGGAGAGGAAATCTGTGTTCCTAGCACCAAAATAACATTTCTTTGGAATGGAGCTTTAGACCTGTATCAAATGCTTTATAGTTCACGTCATACTTGAAAGTTGCAAGTAATGTTGTTCTTGGCTCTCAATAACTGCATCTGCCTTGATGCTCAATTTTCTGATACTTGTAGCTCTAGTTTGTTCCATCCACTCTTATTTGTGCCCTTCCCCACTGTCCTTTAAGGGCAGCATTGAGGGGGATAGAGCAGGAAGAAGATTCAAATGCCGATACAAGCATCTCTCCTAATCCTCGTTGGCATATGAGAATCCGGTTTATCTCATGACTTACCAACCACCGGAGATCATAATACTGAATGTTAAGTTTTCAATCTTCAAAGTTCTAGTCCTCATATAATTCTAGTACGTGCGCCTCTTTTCTACCAACATGCTAGCAATGGAGAACCAAATGTTGCTGTACAAGACGGAGCTTTTGTCATTCCTAAGGGAGATGCAAGAGGGGGCTCTCAGGTTTGAATATCTCCCCTTATTCCCAGAATAATCCCATGTCTATCTTGTTTTGGAATTATCGGGTGCTAGGCACCTAAATTTTATTACTACTGCTTGAGATCTGGTCAACCTTCATGCACCAGATATTTTCATTATCACTAAACCTAAGGCCAGAGATGAAGATGTCTGTAACATTACCGATTAACTTCTTTTTGAAGTCTGCAAGGATACTATCATTCAGGGCCAATGTGGTGGAATATGGATGATGTGGAAATCCTTCAGTGTCAACTTTGTTAGCCTCTGCGACAGAACAAGAAATCCATGTCTCTGTCAAGGTACGTCAAGTTATTCTTTGGTTATTTTCTGCCATCTATGCCAATCGTTGTTTACAGGAATGCAGGATCCTTTAAGACAAACTTAAATATATTGCAAATAGTCACAAGCTTCCTGGGCAAAGGGTAGGTGACTGTGGTTCAATTCATGTCATTGGATTGATCTCGGCTTCTCGGGTCCACGCTTTACTTGGACTAAGCTCCGGGACACTATCTTATTCATCAAAGAATCAATCTTGCCCTAGAAAACCCTAGTTGATGCAATCTATACCCTCAAGCTCAAGTCAGGCACATGACCCCAACCCACTCCAACCACTGCCAGTCTTGCTCACGCTTTCCTTTAAATCTCAACCTTCGGGAAACAAGCCATTTAATTTTTGTTCAGAGCCTTGAAAATATATGAGACGGCTCTTATCTTACCCAGACCATCTCTAAACTTTCTTTAGACCTCGCTCTTCCAAACAAAGCTTGCAATTTAACCAAATAATTTTCCCATTTCCCTACTAATCCTCACAAATGAGTACAAACCTATTCTTTATGAGGAGGAACTCCTTTGGGCGATGAAATCTCTAGCAAACTGGATCATAGAAGGAGAACTAAACACAAGTACACAACCTTCTCCTCCCTTTGTGACTCGGCTGGAAATTCCTTTACTAATGCCAAAGTCATTAGCAAAATGATAAACGACCACTTTCAAGGTCTTTCACCAATGAAAGATCCTCGGTTCATGAAACTCATGTTGTAAAAAGTATCAAACCCTAATAGTAAGCAGAAACAATATGGCCGTTCATTCTTTCAAAGCTAAACAAAGTAAACATGGCTTTATGGGGTATCAAAATCGATCTTGAAAAAGCATTCAACCACACAGTTGGGTTTTACAAGAAAGGTTATCATCTTCTTTAACTTTTCCACCAAATGGATCAATCTCATTATGAGCTGTGTATCCACTTCTTTCATGTATGTCCTTAGAAACTACCTATAACATCTATGTTAACAACATTTCTCCTTGCTCATCAAGACATCAACTGTTAGCAAAGATTGGTTGAGCTTCGAATTTGGTGGCTGAAATATGGGCCATTCCTCATGGTTTACTTTTAGTTACACAGTCCTGCATTATTCAATCTTATTACTTCTTAACACCCATGAGTTTGGCCAAATAAACAGGAGCAGCAACATCTAAACAAGAAACTGTAAATACAGGGAGTACATTTTAAGCTTGATGGAGAATTTTACACAAAACCCTCAACCAGAATCGGATTTTTCTTTTCCCTCTCAAGTCTCATCATCTAAACAATCCTTCCTATCCATGGCCTCTCCGCCATATGTAATTAATACATTAACATCGTGATGTGCTTTCTCTTATTTTATTAATTACATTATGGCAAAAGGGGTTTTCTGCAAGATAGAGATGTTAAGTTTTTTTAACAAAAAGGGATGCTTTTAGATTATTTTGTTAACTAACAATGTTTTCAAAAAGTCACTGGTAAGTGTAGGCGACTTTCGAAAGTCGAAGTGTTGTCGACTTTAGATAAAGAGACGAACCGAAAACACACTGAAGTCGTCAGAATTTTCTGACGTCTTCCAAACTATCTATAGTTTAGGAAATAAAAACAAACTTACAGATAGTGAAATCTTTATTCCAACATCGTTGTCTGGGTAAAATACCCATGGTGAAAGAGTTTAGTATTTATAAAACAATGTGAACCTATCTTCTTTCAGCAGCAAAGACAGACAAATTGAGGGGGAAATGCAACTGACCAATGCCATGACCATGCAATTCCGTTCGTTGACTTTCAGAAATGAAAAGGCAATCAATCAGCTAACAATCAGAATCAGCTGCTTAAAACAGGCTTTCAATCAAACAATTTCAAACAATTTATTAATAAATATGAGATGTCATCAGGAGGGGTCTTATGGATAATCACCTCCCCATCAAAAACCACAAATGAATACTTCTTTCAACTAATAGTAACTAAAGATGCGTAGCTAAGCAATTTAAGACATTAGGCGTTATCTTCAGTGGCCTTGGCCTTGCACTTTTCAATGCATTGGGGAAGCTCCTCATAAGCTTGCCTGGACTGGGAAGCAAGCTTTTCCATTGCCATGAAAATCTGTTTTAGACCATACTGTAAACTAGCAGAAGCATCCCTAGTATTACTTCCATCTGTGGTACTGGTATCTCTTGTTGGGACAACGGCACGTTCCTCGCTTGCCCACAGTGTCATCTTTGTCACTCGAGCTTGCATCTTTTGCTCCTCTTTTTCCAAATCTTTTAGTCTTCTTTCCGTATCCTCATCGGCAATAATCTTTTGCCGCAGAGTTGAATTATGGTGTTCCAGCATTTGGTTTATGGTCTTCCAAAATCCATGCATAGCTTCAGCCGCCTCTTTCTCCAACATTCTATCCATGACTTCCGACCATTGGTTGAGGATCAGAAACACTGGGGGTACTCCGCATCCACTAGAAGAGAAAGATGAAACACCCTCCGCTGCTGTTTCCTCGGGTTCGTATAGGAAACATCTATGTAGCCAACCGTTCAATGCTTTAACAAAGCCCCCCTGAGCTTCAATCCAACTAGAGAAGCTAAGAATCCAGTTTTTAAGCTCAAGCTTTAGTTTCATTGTTACTTCGAGGTGAGTGTCGTTGAGATTTTCATTCAGAGTAATGACATCCAAACATTTTGCTTCCATAACCTTTTGGTACTGACAGCCATGGCATTCTAGCATTACCTTCCACATTCCAAACAATCTAAAACAAGATAATTGCAGTCAGCCACGTTTCCAACTTCAGAAAAGCAAGCAATTTATTGTCACTTCAAAAATGAAAGAAAGAAAGACCGAGGTCCGAGAATCATCTTATCACAAGAAATTTCTTCATTTTCTCCCAATGAGATTGATTTCCCTAATTCGGACTTTCAACATTAACTAACGAACAAGTGAAGCTCCACATAATCTAAGGCTTCTCTTCAAACTCAAAAGCATCTATTATCAGGTCATTCTCTATTGGTTATAATTAACTGCAAACTTATTCCTGAAGTACTAACCAAAATCCGCAGTATCTACAGTGAATTTCTAATCTAGCACAGCCTTAGGAACTATTGCGAGCTGAAATCATCTTATTAGTGTGAGAATTCAGGTATTATGATAAATGAATCAGTTAACAATATATCCCGGCGAAATCAGGCTAGTTGCAAAAGCCTCCTGAATCCTGATGTAAATGCAAGTCAATCCAGACTTAATTGTTTTCTCTTTTTTATAAACTCTGGTGAGTTGAAAAGTTGAACACTGATGCACTCTTTAAGTCTTACTTGTTATACCCCTGAGAGTTGCAAAATGTAAAACAGAGTAATTTACTAATTTTACTAGAGTTACAATTTACCTGTGAATCAGTTCATTGATCTGTGGCCACAACTCTTCATCCATCAGCTTATTTATGGTAATTGCTATGTTGTCAATAACTTGAACTGCAACTCTCATTTTAGTAGATAAGGCCCTAATCGAAGTTCGCGTGGAGTCAACTCGGTGAGCATCAGCACCCTTCTGATCCATGCTTTTCATTTGGTTATACTTCTTTGATTGAATTATACGCAGCTTTTCCTCGGCCTTCAAAATATATAAGTAAATAAGAGTCACCATCCTCAGCTTTTCAGGATCTATCTCTATTAAATCAAAATGAGTGATGATGTTTGTACCCTTCAGTTTTAAAATTTCCACAATCTTCTATACCGAGTCCTTCGCAAACAATTCAAGCCTATGGATAAGGCTTTTTCTTTTCTTTTTTGTTCGATTGGCTAAGGCTTTTTCCTGAAGGTAAGTTTTTTTTTTTTTCCCTTTGACATGGTTTAAAAATGAACTTTTGGTAAAAAAAATAATTTTTACCCTTAAACAATGATAAACACTTTTATTTTGGAGAGAAAATCACTTAAAAAAGTCATTTTTCATCCAATTTCAAAAGCTAAAATTTTTAACTTTTTGGGTAAAAAGTCACTTTTGAGTGTAAAATTACTTTTTTACCCTTAATTATTAACATAAATATATTAAATATAATATTAATTATTATATTAAATTAATATTTTAATATTAAATAAAATAATTATTATATATATTAAATATAATAATTTATTAAAATAATATTAAAAATTAATATTTTAAATAAAAATAATTTATAAAAAACTTTAATATTATAAAATAATATTAAATACAATAATTATTAATATATTAAATTAATATTTAGTTATAGTACAATAATAATGCATAATTTAGAGGCTAAAATTTTAAATTTAATTCAAAATTTTATATTAATTATTTAGAAATATTTGAAGTTTATATTTTATATATAAAAAATCACTAATGAATTGTCATGAATTTTATATATTTATTATTTAGGTTGATTTATTTCGTATATAATAATGTTAATAAATTTTATCATAACGAATTTAAATATTATTTATGTTTATTTATTTTTACTTTATAATATCATGTTCAAAATGGATATTTTATATTTTTTAAAATACTTTTTGACAACAATGTCAAACACTAAAATCTTACAATTAACTTTTTAAAATCACTTTCTGACAGCGCTTTTAAAGTATTTTTCAAAAGCAATGACGAACTCTGATTATAGCAGCCGATTTGGTTGAAAACAGATCAATTTCATAGATTACATGAAAAGAGATCAATTCTGCCTACGAAGTTAAACTTTTTAAAGTATAAATCAAGCTTATAAACTCTGATTAAGTATTTACCAAGTCTTTCATCTTTTTCAAAACACAAACATGAACTAAAAGGAAAAGGAAAAGGTGAAAAGAAAGTAAAATCCAAAAGCATCTTGATTTTTGAACCATACCTTGACTTCATCATAGAGCTTCTTCTCCCACATACACAGTTTCCTCAGAGTAGAAGAAAGATTATGTGAACTCAAAATCTCAGCATTATCCATAGGACCAGTCTTCTCTTTTGACAGTAAGGACTCTGTTTCCGATGAATTTGAAGTAACCATATGAAATATCTTCGCAGAACCTAAATGAACAATTGAATTGAAGAAACCATAAAAACTATGGAATTGAAATTCCAAACCCGCAATCAGTTAAGAGAATGTTAAAACCTATACCTTGATAAACAGACTTTTTGTGATGATAGCGGAATTTTCCGGTGTCAAGCATATCCAAAACTTCATTTCCGGACTCGGAAGCTTTCTTAAACAGGACCTGTAATTCTTTCATTACATTGGAGACACTTTGTTTACCGCTTTGATTTTTGGGTTCATCTATACCAGCCATCTTTTGAACCGTGTTAACCTCTGCATCACCGTTCTTTATTGGAACAGCTTCTCCGCTGGGATTTTCTCTTTTTTCTTCAGCATAATCTGTAGTAGATTTCTCATTTCCATGAATTTGCTTTAATACATTTGCTTCAAGATGATCATCAGCTCCTTCTCCCTTCACCGGTTTGCTCGAAAAATAAGGTAACCCGTACCTCTCGTAATTTTCATCAAAAAAGTTCAAGTAATCCCAAGCCGCGCTCCTCGGAGTCGGAGGTGGAGGTGTTTTCCAGCCCGAGCCACTGATTTCTCTGCTTTGGTTCGTATTAGCGTCATGATTAGACAAAGGATATGATGTTAAGAATCCCTGATTAAGATAATTTAGATGGATTTCGTTAATATATTTACTAAAATCTTCGCCAGACTCTTCCTCTTCCGAATCAGTGTCGAATTGAATGTGCGAATCTGAGTTTGAACTCGAAACACAATGGTCAGGCGTGGACAGCGGCGAACGTAGCTTTCGCGGCTTCTCGGTGGATATGGCGGAGTCATCGCCGGACGTAGATTTGAGACATTGATCGAAGAAATTCTGGAGAGCTGGGCCCAGAGTCTTGAGCGACTGCATGTATGCCACGTGTGCATCGGCAAGGGCATAGCTTTGCTGGAGAGCGTCCTGGAGGAAGTCACAGCGGTCGCGGCACAAACAGACCGCCGGTAACTGGTCGAGTTTCGAGGTTACGCACCCCATGAAAACCGATCACTTGAACCCAACAGAACGATGAAGGTACTCGAGGTCCCAGTTGTTTGTAATAAAGTCTTTCTTTAAGTAACGGCAACGGCTCCTGGGAAGCAGCAATTGAAAACGGAGATTAATGGAGGCTGAGGGTGCCGTTACCGATTGTTCTCCAATTTTGTGGCGCATTTAAGATGCATATTAGGAAGAATGATGAAATTCGAAAGATACAAACAAAATGGAGTAAAGGACTGCGGAACCACCAAAGCGGTCAACTAGGTTTTTATACAAACGGAAAGAGGGGCGGGATACGCATAACGTCTCTTTGGTATTTTCCCATTCTTTCACAGGTGGCTCTGAGGCTTTCAAATTTTGCAGTTTTGCACTACTCTTTCTTTCCCTATTATATTACTATTGTAATAGTACTTTGGTCGGAATATTTAACCTTTTTACTTCAACGTTTTAGAATTTTATTTATATTTTATGAAAAAAATACATTTTAAGATTGTTGACCCTTTTACTTTATTTAATACTATAATTTTGATTTTGTGTCAATATATACCCTTTCTTATTTTTTGTGGAGAAAAATACTTTTGGGATAAATTTTAAGATTGTTATTTTACATTTGACCCCATAAATCCCCTCCCATGTAAACCCTAGCCATAGCCCCATAGGAGTCCTCACCTAAAAACGCCTCGTAAATAGATCATTAAATGGTATGCATTATACATACAGAGAAATAGAACCAATTGCATCTACATATATATCTCATATAGAAAAGTCCATTTTATGACGATGTTTTCTACAACACAAAACCTAGTTTAATTTCATATTTCAAAAACATATAATTATAAAGACATTTTTAAACCTTTAAAACAAATTGAGTTAAAATCGTCCAATATTTCATTTTCACGATTTGGGTAAATTATCTTGACCTGCCTTGGGGAATGATTCTGGTATATACATAAACTAAAGAAAAAGAGAGCTTTCAGTCAAACCCATGCCCATCATAGGGATTTACATCAGCTGCTAACTCCATTTAGGGGTGTAAATGAACATAGCGTTCGACAAACCGTTCATGAACTGTTTGTATAACGTTCGTTTATTAAGTTAAATAAGCGAGTATAAACAAAATTTTTATGTTCATTTAATAAACGAACGAACACGAACAAATGTGTGTTCGGTTTGTTTATGTTTAAAGGATGAAAATGCTTGTGGATGTATCTAAATACCTTTTTGTTGTTGCTAAGGATGTTATATAAGTTCGTGTTGAAATGTAAAGTTTATTTTGTTGCTTTGTTTTATTTATTTATTCACTGTTAATTTAGTTAACATTTTTGAAAATATAAACGAAAATGATCGCGAATGAATAAACGAACATGTTCAAGAATGAATAAACGAACATGTTTGCGAACAAATAAACGAACACGTTCGCGAACACTTAAATGAACATGTTCGTGAACTCTTAAATGAACACGTTCGCGGACACTTAACAAACGAACACAAACACCTTTAAAAATAAATAAACGAACACGAACCGAACATTAACACCTTTAAAAATAAACAAACGAACACAAACATATTCTTATTTTTTCAAGTTTGTTTCATTTACACCTCTAACTCCAGTGGCAGTAGAACTACACCACAACAAAATCATTGTCTCATCACACCAACTCTTTCTTATCTATTCTTTTATTTCTTAAAAGTGGGGAACTGGGTGGAGGGCATGGCGCTCATTTTCACCCCAAGCTTTTCCACATGATCCTAATTCCAATGAAACTCTATCTTTTCTGTAATTGCAAGCCATCACATGACTGTAGATGTAGGGCTAACCTCTACATTAGGGCAGGACAAGGTCCCATCCCCCAAACCCTTGCACTTATCTGACTATTAGTAGGCAACAATTGCAGGTGCCATTCATTTTCAGAACCTAAGTGCACAAATCAGGGGAACCAAAACTGCTTTTGTCCCTCATAAATTATAATTTCCTATTAACTATTATGTTTTAGCCTTTTCATGCTTTAAACTCCCTAACTTGAATCACCATGTTAGTTTCTTGTACTGCTGTAAAGGGGTCACTCCAGCAATTCCTCCTTTTTTTATAAATAAATTGTATCAGAATTTGTCTCATTTTGGAAATTGTAACGATAGTTACAAATGAAGATGAAAGATTATGCTGTTCAATGCAAACTCAAAGTGGAAATATGCCAATGTAATGTTCCTTAAGCTTGGAAAATGGAAATAAGGGGCAGCGAGGTTAGAGCCTCACATCACAGGGAACTATTTTGAATTTACAGCGATGTCAATGCGCATGGGAGCTGAGCTGGCTGTCCCACTTGATGCGTACTATGTTAGGTGCATTATTTAGTGGTTCTTTTCCTTTTTAATTCGTTTTTTCGTCTTTATACTGTGTGTGGTCTAAAAAGAATTAAAGCACTTCAATATTTTCACTTTTATTAGTTTCAGCTTAGAAATGGTTCTTGCCTTAAACGGCTTTAAACCCAATTCAGGAAATTTGGTGTCATGGTTCCAAGAGTGACAAATTTTGAAATTCCAGTAAATATTTGAGTGCAATGGTAAAATAATTGTATTTTTAATGATAATTCTCAAACTCAAATATCATATACGTAATATGATATTAATTAAAGGAGCAGTCGCGAACCTTGAATATAAAGAATAAAATAAATATAAAAGATAAAAAAAAAACTTTTGAATTTGATTCAAGCAAACTGGGGCTTGAACCAGACCTACATGCTCCGCCAAAGGACAGATTGGGCGAGGAAGGTCCACCTTCTTGGGTCACGAAGTGAAGTTTATATGAATTTTAAGTAAAATAGGTTCAGACACGGTCCATTTTCCCTTTTATTATTTACCCATTTCCCGTCTGATAATTCATCTCTTTTGTCAATGAAAACAAAACTGTTTTATTGATGCGAAAAGCCACACAACATTAGAAAGGAAGCTATATGTCACGAGGCCATTACCTTCTTTTCAAAAGACATGTCTGATAGAATGTGCATCGCCACTGTATTTATATTTCAAGACCTCTTTTTTCCTTTCCGATGTGGGATTAATGACTCCGCCTCTTCTCAAGCGTGACATTCTCCCCCACTCAACCTCGTGATGTCCTCGTCACGAGCTTCCGCTCTCGTGATGGACCACATTGTTATAGTTGTCCACCCTGCGTACCTCACTCATGGGTGCTCGGCGTGAAATCGGGCAGTTAAAAGGTCGCTCTAATACCACTTATCACGAGGCCATTACCCTCTTCCCAAAAGACATGTCTGATAGGATGTGCAGCGCCACCGTATTTATATCCAAGACCTCCATTTTCCTTTCCAATGTGGGATTAATGATCCCGCCTCTTCTCAGGCGTGACATATACCATATTGATCAAACGGGGTGAAAGCGAGACACCGGCAACAAAATCTAGGAAAACAAAGAAAATTTGTAACGAGAACTTGTATTACGATTTACTGAGATTTTTTTAATAATAGCCACTGAATTTTATTAAATATATAGAAAATATCATAATTACAACACATTCAAGAAAAAAAATAAGACTAAATCTACCCAAAAATTTTTACAACTCAAAAGCAAAGAAAAGTGAAAATTTTCTATGGAAATAAACATACCATAAAATTCAGAAGCTTCATGAATCTCCTTGTTTCTATCCGATCGAGACGCATAACGGGTGAAAAAAGAGTGGTGAGCGATCCAAATTATCAGGCAGAATGTTCCGTTACCCAGGACTGATTACATCAATACACAACCATCAACCGAGTGGGGATCTAACTTTCCATGACCACCGACAAAATCATAATCAGAAACTAGCGCCGATTAAAATCTCTGTGTGAGCAACAATCAACCACTAGGGTATGCTGAATCATGCCACAAAGACAGATGAAACAAGCCACAAAAAAAAAAAAAAGTGTCACAAGGACAGAGAAAACATGTTCCAAAAAGGTAGAGATTCTTATTAAAAATAAAAATAAAAAAAACAATAAACACGAAAAAACAACAAAAAAAATAAAAGAGGGTGACCGACGGCCGACAATCAGCACTAAGATTAGTGTCGTCGCCGGCCATGAAAATCACTCAAAAATGAAAAATAGCAAGCAGCGATTTGCAGAGGAAGTAACCTAAAAAAATATGGATATTTATGATTTAGTGAGATTTTTAGATGTTGGTGATGTAAAGTCACATCATAAATCTTAAACAACAATCGTCCGTTATTCAAGATACTTCTATAGCCTCTGTATTGTATAACATGATGCAGCAAGAATGGGATCTAAACCCCCCTACCATATCTTGCACAAGACTTTCGAAAAAGTGTTCATAGTCGGGGAATCAGGTTAGTGAAGAAGTGTTCGAAAAACTTTCGAATTTAATAGCTGAATTGATTCGCCAAGAAACTTTAGATATTGTTCTGTATTACCAATATATATAATTGTTATTATACACTCATCCACATTTTATATACACTAATTCAATTTAAACTCTAAATATGTGTTAAAATTGAAAATAATTGACTAAACAATATTGAAATATAAGATTATTGGGAAAAATACAATATTATTGGAAAAATCATAAGACTAAACGATAAACTGCTTTTCTCTTATTGATGATTAAACAAGAACTTCACATAAAACTTCCAAAGTTGATTTCAAATAGGAGAAAGAAAAACAAAAACAAAGAGCAGTCTAGGGCAGATCCAGAAATTAAAAAATAGGTATAAAATAATTTATTTTCTAAATGTTTATTTCAATTTTTTCCCTACGTACTAACCTAAATTTTATTTTTAAAAATTAAATTAAATTAAATTAAACTTGTCTATTGACATTTCATACATATGCGACTGGAACAGTCAATCTCTCTCTAATTAAAAATCAATTTCAAATATATATATATTTTTAAAACACAAATCACAAAGACAAATTCATTAATTATTTTCAGTCGATTAATCATATTGACAGCGGATGAGGGAAGTAAATGGAAATCATAAATACTAGAGTTGCACAAAATAAACCGTAAACGTTAATTGGTATAACCGTTAAATTTTAAAAGCTAATTAATTTATCATTAAAGTTAAATAGTTTTAGTTAACCAACCACTAAAAATGATAATTAATAGTTAACTGTTATAAAATTATTTATACATAAAATGAAGTTGGCGATTAGAATTTTTCTATTTAAATATTTTTTCTTGAAATTTTTAATATAATATTTATCAAAAAATAATTTTACTATTTTCAAAAGAATTAATGAACATATGAAAAAAATTGTAACATGTTACAGGTTAACCTGTAATCGAACAGCTAAATAGCGGTTAACCGGTTAAAATTTAACGGTTAACCATTTCTTAATAGCTAGGTTACAATTTAATAATCGCTATAACAGTTAACCAACCGTTTATACTAAATAATACGGTTAACCTACTATGAACACCCCTAATAAATACCGCTATCAGTGGCGGAACCATTGAAGGACTAGTGAATATTTTTAAAAATTTTTAAAAATTTTAATTTGGCCCCCTTAAGATTTTTAAAAGTTCATATTAAAGTTCAAAATTTTGAATATTTTTAATTAAGTTTCCTCTCAAATTTTTAATTTTTTTTTTGTTAAATCTCTCAAAATTATTAAAAATTTTAGTTAAACCCTCAAATTTTTTAAAAAATTTCGTTTAAATTTCCAAATTTTTTAAAAATTTAAGTTGACCCCCTCAAACTTTTACTATAAGATCAGCCACTTACTGCTATCATTCAATGAGTTTTTCAGTATTAGGATGCTTATGGTTTTTTTCCAGTGAACTGAGACAAACTAACTAAGGGACCACCAATGTCCAATTAAGTCTTGGCTATTTATGATCTTCATACTTTGGTTTAAACGGGAAAGCTAAGTTCTAACCAGAAATCCGCTGTCAGTGAGTGGTGCTGGAAAATCTAAAATTTCTCAGGCAAGTTGTATGGAACTGAAGCAGCTCCAATTATTTGCACAATTACATAGATTTATCATCTCTTTTTTCCTTTACAATTCAACATTATATTGAGCAAAACGAATGAATAATTCGCAGTATATTAAACTAGAATGAATAGTCCTTTTAATTATTAGCGCGATACCTCTTTGTTTTTTTTTTTCCTTAATATGAAACACCTGATCGATTTCAAACATTGTCTGATAAACTATGTGCTGTTTTCTTTAATTTGTTGTCATACGTATTCTTCCTCTCTTTTTCATCTAGTATGTATTTCAGCTTTTCTTGACGTTTGATTGCTTTACCTCTTTTTTGTTTTTATACATTTTTTTATTTTCTTTTAATTGTCATAAGACAAAAAGAGCTTGAACTGTCAAGTCTTATGTTTCAGTACCAGCCACGTGCAACCCAAAAAGCTTTACTAACGAGCAAGGCAGGAAATTAGACTAATTTAGCTTTGATTCATTTGACAATTGATTTGAATATATAAAACATATGTATTCAGATCAACATGCGATTGATTATAGAAATTATATGAATTGATATTAATTATATATATATATATTATTTTGATTTATTTTGGTAAAATAATTATTTAACTTAAATAAAAATGTACTTAATATTCTTTTAAAATCATTGATACTTAAATTATAATGAGATTTTTACCTATTTGAATTTTATTTCGAATTTTGATTTATGTCTATGTCTATGCCTCTGTTACTGTTATTTATCTGAATAATATAAATATTTATGATTTTAAAAAATTGCTGTAGAAAATCGTCATACTACCATCGAATCTGGCACAATAGAGCAAATGTCGGCCAGATCTCACAAGTCATAATCATGAATGAAGCTAAACCCAGATTATAATGCCTTAGTCTCTTTAGAAAACTGCTCTCTCCCAAATATTTTTTCCCAAATAACTAAATAAGATAGATCTTTCGAAGACCAAAATTTTACAAAATATGACGACTGTACACCATTGAAAATCCAAAACCTTGGAGAAGCAAAAAACAGTGCAAGTTTACATGAATAAAAAGGTGAATTACACCTCTCTTTTTTTGTTTGTGAGACGATAATTATGTCAATACCTTTGTAGTTTTCTTTCTACTTGGTGAGAGCATTTAGCAGCGAAACCCTAGTGTTTATCAGACTCCTAAAAGCTTTGTCAAGAATGCACCTTTCCAAGTCTTGCATTCTCTTCAATAACATCTTCACCGTCTCCCTTCCTCCTCAAACGCCACACGTTCGCTTCACCGATTTGCTCGAATTCTTTTATACTTTTCTCAACTTCAACCTTGTTGGCTTTTTAGACAGCGCCAACCCCATCCAAGACGGTTTTTTAGAAGCAAACGGCATGGAAATCTCATTGAAGAGCGCCACCGAAACCGAAACCGTCACTTCAATAACATCGGTGATAACGCCGGTCAGCTCAGTGTATCCGGAATAGACATTGTAGCTGACACGGGGAATGAGTATCACCCGATGCATCGGATAGAGGACACGAGCTTAGCTATCTCTTTAGCCATCTTCTTCCGACTTTTCAAATGCATAGCGATCCTCGAGTCGTCTTTTCTCCTTAGAGCCACCCTCGCCGCGAGTTGCTCTTCTTTGAGCGACAGAAACGATGTTTGGAAGATCCCGTAAATATCGACAAAACGTAGGAAATCTTCGAGGAGCTTCTCGACCCAATTCACGCTTATGGCTTAACAACTCCCGAGTCTGTGGAAGCTGAAGGATATCGTGGAGGGGAGTCTAGAACGTCCTTTAGGCGGCTCAAGCCATCACAAAGCCAAGCTGAGGTTCGGTTATCGGGATTGGACGACCACGTTTTGAGCTCGGTGATTTCATCTTTGAGTTGGGGAATCAAAGGGTGTGATCTGCATGGAAGAGAGATGCGCCTGAAGGGTTGAGAGATCGGTGGTATAGATGGACGATTAGGGGGTTTGGTTGAGAAAGAAAGCGAGCGCCTGAAAACACCAAGCATTTTTTGGCTGTTTGATTTGGTTTGTAGTTTGGTCCCACTCGGAGTTGTGTTCTTTGACATGGAAATTGAAAAATGGGTATATAAAGGGAGGACAACTAAGGCGCACGCACGCACGAGGAGCAGGGTGAGGATCGAGGCCGGGGGAACTGGATGCCATTAGGGGAGTTGGCCGCCGTGAAGACGCGAATTTGCTCCTCCGTCTCCGGCACTGGTTTCTGCTCAAATAGCCGAACAGAGGCGAGCCTAGGGGCAGTTTTTAGAAGCGATAACTTGAAGGCGTTCTTGTCCAAGGGACAGTGCAAAAAAAGATCTGCATTGGGATACCGTTTAAGAACCTTCTCCACGATGGAGGGTCCCGTCAGCTCGAACCGTCTGGCTCCACCAACCAAGCACACCGCGATCCTCCACCGCTCAATTCCGGCCAAGTGGGGACGCGAACTTTTAGAATCCGACGAGTTTTTGCTGAAGATAAAAGACCGGTGTGGTACAACAGAATCGATGTAGACGATAATGAAGAAACAAAAAAGAAAAGCGAAAGGGGAACGATGACTAAGAAGAGAAGACGCCAATCAAGCTCCGACCACTTCTTTATAAACATGCTGATCTTTTGTGGCTTATTTATCAGCTCTGCTAGCTCCAGTTCAATGCATCAATATATGGGGTTTTCTTTGGCTTCACCCACAAAGGAGAAACTGGAACCGGAAAATGATGGTGATGAGAGTTTTAAGAGCAGTGTCGGGTACGAGTTATGATTGGGATTAGGAAGATCATAGAGAAGCTTTTTTGACGAGAGTTATACAAATTAAAGGGTAATTTGGGAATTTCAGCTCATTGCATGCTTTAACATGAAGCCACGCAACAATAGCGCAGTAGAGAAGAAAGTCGTTTCTCTTTTGAGTGAATCGTTGCCAATACCAATACTGCCCGCGGCTTCGGTTACTTTGCTCATAAATTGAAGCATACTTAACGTGCCACTTTTTGCTGTTAGCCTAACCCAACCTTACATGACATTGATTATATTTTGTGGCGCACTCAAAGCTATAAACGTTTTTAAGACTTTTGTATATATTTTCAATTGAGTTAGTATAATTATAATCGGTGGCGGAAGTTGAAGTAAAAGTTTGAGGGAGCTAACTTAAATTTAAAAAAAAAAATTAGAGATTTAAACGAAAATTTTCAAAAAAATTAAGGGCTTAACTAAAATTTTTAATAATTTTGAGAAATTTAACAAAAAAAATTTAAAAATTTAAGAGGAAACTTAATTAAAAATATTCAAGTTTTTTAGGCTTAATATGAATTTTTAAAAATCTTGAGGGGGCCAAATTAAAATTTTCGAAAATTTTAAGGGCAAAATTCGAATTTACCAAAATTTTGTGGGGGTCGTGGCCCTACTAGTCCTTCAAAGGTTCCGCCATTGATTAGAATAGAAATGTTCTATTTTTGTGCTCTTATTTATGCTCCACACTAAAAAATAGGTATACGATTTATGATTAAAGTTTAGAGTTATGGCCTATGGGTTATGATTAGGGTTTAGGGAATTAGAGGTAGTATGTATTTTTTAGGGTTTATAATTTATAATAAGGCTTAGAATTTAATTTTTTAGCGTTGACAATTATACGAGATTTTCAAAATTAACTTGTTTATTAATTTTAATTATATTATTAAATCTATCAAACAATCTAAATATGTTCAACATTTAACTTTAAGTAAAATATCAACATATTTATAATTTTAATGTAACCCTTAATCTTTTCGTACTTAATTTGTAACACTTATTTTTTTTTTCAATTTATCAAACAAAACCTGAATTAAAATAGATTGTTATAAAGTAATTGAAATCTATGGAGACAAACTGATAGGATCGATTTTAATGACTATCGAAATATATGTTATTTATATTTTTCTTACGTACAATTATATTTTTTCTTTTTTAGTCATCAACTAGGAAACTTTATAGATAAACAAAAGTAAACCAAAAATATAATATATTGAAGGTTTTAAAACATCTAAAAGTAACAAAAAGGAAATGGTAGATCAATTAATTCATTTTATATTTATGACAAGTATAATTTAAAATGTTATTATCTATGATATGGAATGTTTTTATAAGTACTTTTATATTTACGTTAAATAAGATCGACACTTAGATCTACTTATTCATCGATTCTGAAAGTCAATAATAAAAGTTAGCAAATCAAATAAATCCGTTTTAATTGATTAAACAAAAGTAAATTCGTTCATTTTTTATAAATTTTCATCGATTAAATAATTTATTATTGATTAAAAAAAGAAAAAAAAAACAAATTGTTTAGATCTCACACCTAATCAAAGCGTGGTATAAATATGTCTTTGGAAATTGGAATTCTACTATAGGTATTCCATGGAAAAAAAAATTTAAAAATAGAGAATGGTAATGTAAGTGCAATATCTTGAAATTTTGGTTAGTGGCCAAAATGTAAAATTTGAAAAGTTTGGTGACCAAAATGTAAACTTTGAAAAGTTTGGTGCCAAAGTGTAAACTTTAGAAAGTTCATGGATCAAGTTGTAATTTTCAAAAGTCTGTAAGTTAGTCCTGTAAATGAATAGTTCACCCTCAAGAGTGGCATTTTCGTGATACACGGATTTTTGATACGGAGTTTGTATGAAGAGCTATAAAGCTTTAAAGTTCAGAAAAAATCTGGATAATCGAATTTAATCGAATAAATGAGAAATCTTTTACGAGATATTTTAGGAGATATTTTATTAAAATAAGACAAGGGTAAAAGGGTTATTTCCATGCCTTATTTTAATGGAAATTAATATAGGTCATTGGATTAAAGATTACTTTTCCATGTTTAATCTTAGCCATTGGATGAAAAATGGCAATATGGTAATTTTTGAAGATGGCAAGGGCAAAGTTGGTAATCACTAATTCCTTAGATTGTTTTGGGCCCTTGGATTGGTAGGTAGACATGCGGCTTAATATGGAGCTTTGGATTATAATGGTAAAAAGGTCATTAGAATTTAAAATGAATTTTAAATTCATTTTTAATAAATTGAATACAAGTGGCTTAATTTGAAGGAAAAGAAATTTTAAGATTTCTTCCCCAGTTTTCATCCAAGTTCGAATACCCCAAGGTAAGAAGAAAAAAAAATTCTTCTTGATTTTTCAAGCTTATTTAGTTGGAATTTTGATGAAGGCATGAAACATGAAATTTATCTACGTGAAATTATCTATCTATTAGTGCCATTTGTTCATGCTTTTCTTATTTAAAACCTTAGTTTTGGGAAATTGATGGATGAAGGGGATGTTGATTTAGAATGCATTAAGGTTAGTTTTTAATGATTATGATGTTGTAGAATCCTATTAAAGCTTGTATGATGATTGAAACTACATGGAAATAGCTAAACCCTAAATTGTTCAAAGTTAGGGTTTTAGTAGAAAAGTTTAATTTGGAATGATTTTGAGTTGGGAATGGTTGTGAATGCTTGGAAATGATGTTTAAGTGTTAAGTAGACTAATTTGGAAATTTGGAAAAGTAGAGGGGTGATTTCGGCATTTTGAAGAAATTAGGGGAAATTATGGAAAATTTTCCATAAATTTGGAAATGTTGAAATTATGATTTTACAAGCTTTAAAATGTCATTTGGACCATTTTGGAAGTTTGTAGAACATAGGGATCAATTCGGAAATTTGGAAAAGATTGGGGACCAATTCGGCAATTAGGAAGAACATAAGGACTAAAGCGAATTTTTTTTCATGGAAGCATTATGCTGGAATTAAGGTTATAATGAGTTATAAATCATTCTTTGAGTAAGGGTTGGAAGAAATACAAAGTATTGGGGATGGAATGACTTGTGTCATAAAACTAATATTTGGAAAATATTAGGGTGTTTATAGGAAAATTATTCCTATATTGTTTATGTGTTAGTAGGACACTAACATATAATTTGGAATGTACTTATAGTATTTTTTAATACACTGTAGACTGTGAACAAAATCAAGACCGAGTTAGCAATCGAGGAAAAGAACGAGATCAATGTTGAACTTAGTGAGGCTAGTTGAACATTGACAAAGTATAAAGTGTCAAGGTGAGTGCATTTTTATGCATGAATAGTTGCTTGATAACCATATTATGAATTTATATTTGACATGTTGAGAATTGTCAAAGGTAGAAGAATTACATGCATTGATCACAAATAATTTAATTTTGATATGTTGTGTTATAGGGTATGAACTGCCCAGTATTTAATTATATTGCCATGGATGAATCGAATATGGAATTGAGAAAATATGCCCAAATAAGTAATTGAGGCATAGAGTATAGTTGGCATGCCATAGAGTCAAGCGGTTTATTAACACTTATGTGTGGTTTCTTAGCACTTCGGTGCGGTTTATTAGCACTTTGGTGCGGTTTTGACTCGTGTACTCAAGTCCTCAAACTATGTTGGGCAATAATTTATTTGATAATAAATGGTTAATAAAATTACAGGGTAGATAAACTCTCGGATAATGGCAAGGATATTAATAGGATTTATAAATTCGGAATATATTATGTTGATATTTGATTAACATGAGGAAAATAAAAGAATGGTGATCAAATTGCATGTTCATTATATTATTGATATAATTCAAGCATGTTGATGTATGTTAAATAATTATAATGCCTCACTAAGTGTTTACTTAACGTGTGATGGTTTTCACGCGTAGGTAGTAATCCAGGGCAGGAGTAAGGAATATCAGCATCATCACCTCGAGGAAAAATAGTTGTATCGGTAATTTACATATTTGATGTATTTTGGTTATCTCTAGTTGACATGTATAAAATATTGGTAGCTCACTTTAACTGGTCTAGATATGGTATGTGATATTAATATCTAGATAAGTGGTTACTTTATAATGTGGTTTATATTAGTTAAAAAAATATTTCTAGTAATGAAAATCAGGTAAATTCCTAAATTTGTTTTTATAGTAATTAATATCATTTTTAATTTAGGCAGCTTACTTAATTAAAAGGTGTAGTTACAAACTGCCAAATTGTTGCCTGAAAACGGAATTTATTTGACTAATGAAAAATTAGTAATTGATTTACGCGATAAATATAAATTTTCAAAAATTGCTGTTTTTGGATTAATTTGGTTAGTATAAAAATACGGCTAAATAATATGTGATAGTCTATACTAGTATTAGTTAATAAATACTAGTAAGGGTGTTACAGTAAGTTTCATATGGTGAGAGCTGTGCCAATCAGGTCACCCTGTGACATGTACACTTGGAAACCTCTAACTTAAAAACAGATGGAATTTCTTTTTTTGACAAATAAACAGGAATCATTATCATAACACAAACAAAACTTTCAGGTTAATATGGGTTATTATTGTCACTTTCTTTTGAACATGGAGTTATTATTGTCATTTTAGTCACAAGTCACAGCAGGAGGTGAATCTGGGAAACACCTATGGGATCTCAGAAAGCCCAAACTTCCTGCTAAAGAACTCCACTCGTAAGTAATTAACTTCTCTTCTGGGGTTTTTTCCCCGCTTGAAGTCATTTTATGTTCCCAAATTTGAGTTTCTGCCTTGAACTGTTTCTGTCGTAAAATGAAATGGTACTATTTTATGTTCAGGTGCTTTGATTGGTCCTTGCATAATAATGTTGTCAGGAAATGGGCTGCGACATGTAACACCAAGTATGATGGGCAAATTCTGGTTCTCTGTGTTTTCCTTTGAAACGAATTGGATCCGAGCATTTATCTTAGTTCGTTAGGTTCCTCTTTTGGTAGAAGTATTAAGACCTGGTTGGACTAGGCTGGTTACAAATATTCGTCTGGGCAATGTCCTCATTTTAGGCGCCACATCATCTCTCTGCCTGATACCTTTTCCCTTTATGTTTGTCTGAATCACCCACTCAACAGGCAGATCCATTAGTAATCAATGCTACCTCTGTTTTATAGTATGCTGTTAAAATTAATCTAACTACGTCTTGACCTTATTCCCAGGACACTGCATAATTTCTTCACTGTTCTAAGATCAATTTGATTTATGCTTTTCATTTGATTCAGGTGGTCGTAGAATCGAGGGGTAGCACGTAAATGGAATGCTTCAGGGCTTGTATATTTGCAGCCACTCTATACTTGGTCAGTGTTCACACTAAGAATATAAGTACTTTACCTATAATTACAATGAAATTGAAAATTGAACGATACTGTTGTTGTTCTCTACTTGTGTTACAGCAAACCACTGAATCATAAATGGAGTGCTTTAAGCCACCTATCTTGTGTTTCTTATAGCAAGTTTCGAACTTGATAAAAAATGGTCATCCAAATTCAAACCATTGCACGGTTTCTCATCGTTTTACCAGGTGAAAAATTGGAAAACAACAAACATGTCCATAAACAGGGTATGGTGAAATATTAGTTACATTAAAAATTGCATAATTTTACTTTATGTTTTGGAGACGGAAAGATGGTAATCTTGAGTTGACGATAGGTTGCCTAGGTCACTATTGATAGCGATGATGTAATACATGGGAAACCTTTTTTGAGTCTGAAAATACGACTTGTGGTTCTGATTTATTGAATTGTGAAGCAGAAACTGATGCAATTGGGAAAAGCGAGCAAGCCTGGGAGGGATAAACAACAACACGGCCACGAGTAAAATGCAAGGGCTGCGGTGTGAACTGCGAGTCACAGTTTAGCCGAAAGCAACAGGCAGGAGAAAAGAACCAAAGGACACGATCCACAAATTAGATTTGGTTGACAATAACACACACGGTATCCAAAATTCTTGATGAGACATGAAGCTTATCCAAACAAATGATTTTGTAATTGATTCTTCTTTGATTTTGGTTTCCTCGTCCAGTGGTAGGCCTGGCACTAAGCAGGGGTGACTTTTTCCTTACACGTGGCGGTTCTCGTCACCACGAATGCACTGCCACGTATAACATGACACGCAAGCTCCTAGCCTTTTCAGCTTATCCGCAATTAAATCTCATGGTAAACAGGTGCTTGCCGTGTCATAAAAGGGTGATGTGCTGACACGTAATTGGGAGGCCGGAAAGGTACGCGCCACTGGGCAGCCGTTTCAACTCCTCTTTTTGCTTGGATAAGGTGGAGACTGGAGTTGAGACCTTGCGTTCTTTTGCATCTTAAAATTTCATAGTGTTCTTTTCAAATCTGAGCCCTCTCTCCTATCTATTTTCCCATCACGTCCACAGTACATATTACAAATGAGCAAATACTTTCTAACAACCGTTTAATATAACGAGATGAAATATTAAATTTGTTAATTAAAATTAAAATTAAAATAAAAAAATTAGATTAAACAATTTGTCCAATAAAAATATTCATAGCCAATAATATAAATAAGCAATTAATCATAAAAGTCTAATCTTTAGAAATAGATATTATTTTTTATTATATAATTGAAGGATGAAAAAATTAATCATCACGTCACAGCTCATAATTATAACATAAAATAATTAATCCATAAAAACCTTTTCGGATAATTTAAGGGAACTCCTATCTGTTTTAAGCAAATACAATGTTTTTGTAAAAATTTAAATTTTATTTTTAAAATTTTTAAAATTTTTAATTTAGCCCTCTCAAGATTTTAAAAACTTATATTAAGCTTTAAAATTTTTAATAATTTTAATTAAATTTTCTCTCAAATTTTTAAGTTTTTTTTTGTTAAATCACTTAAAATTATTAAAAAATTTAGTTAAGTCCTCAATTTTTTTTTTAATTTTTTTTTTAAACAATATTATTTTTTTAAAATTTTAATTTAATAAATTTTTATAATATTCAATTTACATTAATCAAATAAATACATAAATTAAATATAAATGATTATATGAAAGAATTAAGAAGATGTCCTAAAATTAATTAAAACATCACAAATAAAAAACAAAACAAAACAAAACAAAATGAGAGAAGAGAACACGTGGCAGATTTAGAGAGGCATAAGGGATACAAGTACTTGCAAAGTGGGACCCAAGTGTATGATTAAATCCCGGGATTCGCACTGCAAACTTGCATTGCGTTGCCACAGCCAACAACCTAAGCTATCAGTTTCAGGGCTGAGGAGCCACCGATCTGATTTCATTCGCTAGGCCAGCGAGACCAAAGGAAACCTCTTCTTCTCTCCAGTGTTGCATAAACAAGGTCATCTACCCGTCAAATGTTTATATCCCAAATTCTCATTCCCCGCCCCTTCCTCTAATTCTCCAAATCCCCCTTCCCAACTTCTCCACCTATCCTCTCTGCTCTCTTCATCAATCTTCAAGGGTTTTTGTTGGCTCCTCCATGGCATTTTCTTAATTATGGTGGCCAGTTCCAGAGGATTCACGACTCAGCTCGAGTTGAAGTTCTCCACACTCTTCATCTCTTATGGATTGGCACCGAGTAAAAAGAAGGGAATGTGCTTTCCTCGTGATCCGCTCACTTTGATGAGTCGAATCAGTTGCTGCTGCTCCGACCCCGTGGTCCCTGTCCGGAGAGCCACCGGTTCCGGCAAGAACAATGAGAAGGTGGAGGACTGGCGATTCGACTCCAAGAAGAGCCCTCTCAGGGTCCGAGTCCAGGCCCCTTCTGCAATGCCGTTCGCTTCAGCTCAGTAAGTCACGCTCTTCTCATACTATTTTGTATCACATCTAGTTTGGATGTGTTCGCGTATCGTGTGCTCTTCCAATTCGCGTGTATACTCATTGATCGTTATAGTGAATAATTGTAATCTTAACTATATTTATCGAGGAGACAACAGGATGAGTGACTTACTGGTTTAGGTGTTTCATTTTGAGAATACGATTATGAAGCTAATCTGTTTGTTCGTTTACTGTGACATCCTCAAAAGCCCGTTGCCAGTAGGGTTTTCTTTTGTTAAATGTAGGAATTGAAATGTTGTATTATCACTACGAATTTACCAAAGCTAATGTTGATTTTATGGTATGATGTTTACAGATCTCGAGTTGCTTCCAAACAAGAAAAGTTCTACTCTCGGTGTACCCCAAGAAATTCTGGTCCTCAGTCTCGTGATACTCCGCCAAAAAGAGGTAACAAGCGATGCTGTTTAAACTGCGGAGAGTTTTATTATGAATCTCTCACAGTGCTTGCTTATATCTTTAGAATTTCTAATGGCATTTAGATAAGATAACCATGCCTAATAAAGGACAGGGTTGTTTGTTTGTTTCTTCATTGTAGACACTGGTATTGCAAATGAGAAGGACTGGGGCATTAGTTTGTTAAACGAGAGTGTTAATGAGTCTGGCACTAATGAAGATGGCAGTACCTGGTATCAGGAAAGTGGGGAAGACCTTGGTGAAAATGGGTACCGATGTAGGTGGACAAGGATGGGTGGTAAATCCCATGATGGTTCCTCTGAATGGAAGGAAATGGTATAAAATCATTCTTATTATATGGCTTTTTTATTTATGAGTTTGTCGATCTTAAAGTGGCAATTGAGGGTATGTTCTTTCCATTATGGAATGAACATTTATTAAAGCAATTAGGTGCTGTGTTCTCCACTTTAGTTGTTGTGTTTGCCATTACAGTTGCTTTAGAAAATAAGTCCATATCAAGACATCCATAATTCAAATCTTGTCAGGAAAAAACCCTTCAAACCAATCATTTTAAGAGAAATCATTCTAGGAGAAATTTCTTTCTGCTTTTTCTGTTACTTGGAAGAGATTTTTAAGAGTTGCTATGATTTCTAATGTACTCAAAGTTCTGCAAATTGAAATTGAATGGCAAAATTTGCTAATTGGCCAGCCTTGTTTGCTGATTATTATCATGTGTACCATCTCTTTCTAGATTCAAAATTATCAGTATATTCAGTGGCATTATGTGAAGTATATATTTGTTATTTTATAATTTAAATGAAACACTCAAATTTAATTAGAATATTCTTTTGTGCTTTGCAACTAAGATTGATCATCCAACTTTTGTTTTCATTTTTGTTTAATCTGGATGTGGGTGCTGACATATTGGGATACTGAACCCTCTTTCTTTGAGGCTATGTTAACTCAAGAAACATTCAGTGATCTTTAGCTTAAGAGATCTAGGCACCCAAATGGTGTTAATGACTTTTATGTTAGTTAAATTTAGGAAGAAAAGAACGTTAAAGATTTTGAAAATGGAATCTCAAAAGTGCTAGCAAACGGTAATAATTTTTCTGATTCTGTTACTTAACATTGTGTTTATAACCATATTAAGTATCATCCCAGGTGGTTAATTGGATTTATTGATGTCCTTGACAGTGGTGGGAGAAAAGTGACTGGAGTGGATACAAAGAGCTAGGTACTTTTAGTTACCTTTTCATTGATTTATTCTATGAACTGAATTGTGTTAATTTCACATGGTTTCTTGCTTAAATGATCTAAAGTCATCTGAGCATGGATATGCCTAACTTTTATTTTTATATCTCGTAGGTGTTGAGAAATCAGGAAGAAATGCGGAAGGAGATTCATGGTGGGAAACTTGGCAAGAGGTGCTTCATCAAGATGAATGGAGGTCTTTATTTCCAAATCATTCACCTGAGCAGGAAACACTCAACTTTAAATCCATAAATTATCATATAGTGACAAATGGGGTATTTTCAGTTTATCATGCCTGCAATTTATCATCTGTACAATAATTACTAGATCTGTGAAACTACAGTAATTTAGCGAGGATAGAGAGGAGTGCTCAGAAGCAAGCTAAGTCAGGCAGTGAAAATGCTGGTTGGTATGAGAAATGGTATGAAATTCATGGTATTAAATGTCTTTCATATTAGTACTCCTATTATCAGTACTTCATACGGTGATAAACTTATTTTGGTAGGTGGGAGAAGTATGATGCTAAGGGCTGGACCGAAAAAGGGGCACATAAGTATGGTAGACTGAATGAACAGTCATGGTGGGAAAAGTGGGGAGAGCATTATGATGGAAGTGGATCTGTTCTCAAATGGTAATTTTCAATTAGGCTTTATGCAGAAGCATTCAGTCTATTAGTGGATTACCAGATTTTGTTATTGGTAGTTTGCACTCATGTTCTTTTTTACATCAATTTACTACCTTCAGATGGTAACGTGACAGAAACTGTATCATGCCATGTTTTATTTGGAAAGATTGGCATGTTAGATTCTTGGAAATTTAGATGGCAGTTTTTTTATCATCTTCATAAGAATACTTAAATTGATATTGAGATTATAAAATGTCACTCTCTTTATATTCTCATATTTGTTAAGGCCATTCCAACTTCAAGTGCCTTCCTATGGTTATTATATTAAAACTTGCGTTTCTTTATATTCTCATATTTGATCAGGCCATTCCACTTCAAGCACTTTCCTATGGTTATTATATTAAAATTTTTGTTTCTATAACATGCAGGACAGATAAATGGGCGGAGACTGAATTGGGAACTAAATGGGGAGATAAGTGGGAAGAGAAGTTCTTTGCTGGTATTGGTTCACGTCAAGGGGAGACATGGCATGTATCTCCCGGTGGCGAACGTATGTATAGTCATTTCATCCTATCTGCATGTGAATTGTGATGCATTATTTCATAAAGTTGTTTGTTTCAGGTTTAGGTTGTACGTAATATATTAACCATTTTAATTATCCTTAGGGAAAAAACTATCCTATATATTTCTCCAAAGTTTGCACTTAGCATGAGCCCCATATTTCAGTAGGCAAACACCTGTGGAAGATATGAAATCAGTTTACGGTGAAATGAATTGTTTGTTTAATTGTAAGGAAGCTGGAAGAAAAATTATTTTTCCAAAGTTTGAACTTTTGGGAAGATAAATTATTTTTGTAGCCTTAATTCATCAACACTGATATAAAGGCTGCTTCTGTCTTAGTTAAATGATGAGTTGTTTTTATTATTTTATGTTTTTGGTGACAAATGACAATAAGGGATGTTGGTTCCAGTAGGATATTTTGCGACCTAAAAATTTTGCCAAAAATTCCTCTATAAAGTTCAAGCGATGTGATATTTCATATTTGTATTTGTTGCTCGTCCAATTTTATTTGCTTTTTTCCCTATATACTAAGATATGCTTGGTTTTATAGGCTGGTCGAGAAAATGGGGTGAGGAGCATTTTGGAAACGGGTACGAAACATTACTTCAAACCCCTAAAAATTTTTGATGTAATAAGCTAGAGTTTGCAATGTTTTAACTGCTCATGTTATTATTTTAAATTATTTTGTGATTAAGACCCAGGCTTTTTATTTGATCATGCATTTCAGTCAGATGCATTATCAGCCATGGTAGGGACTGGGGACTAATGTGGTTTGTATCATAAACAGAAAAGTTCACAAATACGGGAAGAGCACAACTGGTGAAAGCTGGGATATTGTTGTTGATGAGGAGACATATTATGAGTAAGAGCATGCAGCTTTTGGCTTAGTTCAACAGTTGTAAATGCTTCTGTTTGTGTGTGTAAATATGAGAAATCTGACGAATTTTGCATTTTGTTGTAGGAGTGAACCTCACTATGGATGGGCAGATGTGGTGGGTGACTTGAGCCAGTTGCTATCGATACAACCTCGGGAGAGGCCGCCTGGTGTCTACCCACCCCTTGATTTTGGGTCATCGTCACGTCAAGTTGATGACCAATCAGACCAGCCTCCCACTTCAGATTCATGAGTAGCCTGTTCGTTTTGTTTTTCCTTTTCCCTTTTTTCTTTTTCGACCCTCATTTATTTTGCTCTAGGTGGTCCATATCATTTAATCATATTGGTTTCAACTCCAAACATGTGTTGGGAGACATTTTGGATTATTTCAGTTTGATTTATTCATTTTTTGATTGGCGCTTTCAAGGGAAATTTAAAAAAATGCTACCCAGGTATGTGTAGGGTTGGCCAAAGAAGCAAAGAAAATAGAAAACCGGGTCTATGTTTATTACAATTGAAACAATTTTTTTGAAAAAAAATATAATTGTTTTTTATAATATAAAAATAAAGTTTAAAAAGTCATAATCCAACATTAATATTGGAAAAATTGAAAATTGAATCCAATCATTCCATATTATAACGGACGATTTACAGAATTGAGCCAACCTTACCCTGGGTTTTATGCTTCAGATTCTGTAAGCTGCCCAAGAAATCTTTGTGTTTCGGCTTAGGTGGGTTTCGATGAAAGACGAGGTTCCTCGCGCGTTTTAAACCAAATTGTGTCTACACCTTTATGTCTGTCGTTACGGGCCTTTTCAGTCAACGTTCGACCCAACATTGTCTTACCAAAACTCTTGTCCCGACATAGCCTTAATAGGTGCTTTGGGCCTATTCTTGGACATCGTTGGATTTAAAACACACTATTCTAATTGAAAAAAAGTCCATACTATACTTTAATATATAAATAATTAAAATAAGCAATCAAAACGCATTCTTTATATCATGGTCATTTTCACCACGTCATTTATAAGATCAACTAATAAAAATTACCTATTTTATTATTTTTTCTATATAATATTTTTACCAAGTGAATCTTTACTCTCCATCTGTATTGGTATAATTAGTTTAATCAATATAATATACTAACATAATTATTAGGAAAAAACTTTGATACACAGGCCGTGTAAACTTTAGTTTACACGTGCCTTTTAGTTTTAGGGGTTAGGGTTTTAGTTTAGGGTTTAAAGTTTAGGGGTTTAGGTTGTAGGGTTTAGAATTTAAGGTTAGTGTTTAGAATTTAGTGTATGGGGTTTAAGGTTTAGGGTTAGAAATTTAGGATTTGAGTTTTTATAGGATAAATACACATGCTTGTGTAAAATTAATTTTACACAACATGTGTATCAAAGTTTTACCCTAATTATTATTACATAATATATTTGTATAAATAAAATTAATCAATACAAAATGCAAAGGGGACGAACTAACAACTAAAATATATTTGAATCTAGACTATAAATTTGAACAAAACTAACACATTGATAAAAAAATGGCCATCATCCTATTATCAACTTGATTAAAACTGTGAGAAAGAAGTAAAATTGAATTATATAATTAATTATTTAAATTATTGAAGATATTCAAATAACTCAAGTTCATATATATTTCAAATTCAAACTAAAGTATTTAAACTTGCCTGATTTAATAAATTAACTCAAAAATTCAAAGTCTTTAATTTAAATGTAAAATTAATCAATTACCTATTGTTCCATATTATTGGAATGCACATCAATCTCACGTGGTCCAAGCTTAAAAAGTGCAAGAAGAGTAGCACACCATTGATTCAAAACTCTCTGATACGTAAACAAAATCTTTGTTAGTTGTTACTGAAAATAAACCAAACAGTTTAGAACAAAAAAAGTAAAACAAAGTTCTGAAAATTGTGTGTTTGTGTGTGTCATATTCTCATAGTATGAAAATATAAACAAAAAATGAGTGCAAGCAATGGGATTTACCTCGAAGGTGGTCTGGTCTACTGGATTGAACATTCTAAAGCAGTCTTCGTTCAACGTTTTATCACCCGCAAAGATCTGCCACACAACATGCAAGCTCTCTATGTTAATCAGGCAATTTTGGTTTAAATTATTCAGAGAAAATACACAGTTTATGTACAGCATTTAGTACTGAACAATAGGCGAGGCAATTCAGCATCACTTACCGCCGTCCCAGAGTGTACATTAACCCAAATGTGAGGACTAAATGATGTGGCAACTTCTCGCATGATTTGGGTTTCAGGCTCGCTGAAAGGAGCAGTTCCAGGATACTCTTCGGCTGGATCATAGTCCTATATAATCGAAGAAAACTTTTGAATGAAATGCGTCACGATGTAAATGAAGTTAAAAACACTTAAACTGTAGGGGAAAAAACAATATGAAGACATAATGAACCTTCTCCTCCCTTCCCCAATCTATACCCCAATTCCGGTTGAGATCAACTCTTCTCCCTGCCAAGGAAACCCAATTTAAACCATTTCATCCTACATATTTTACATTCTTGCGATAAAATCGCATTACCATTTCTCCTTTCACAAAGTTCTCCTGCTTCGACGAGCTTGCGGCCGTTCAAATTCTCCAATGGCACTACCTATCCATATTATTGGATGTTAGCAATCGAATTAATTGAAGTTAAAGATGAACTAAATTTTCATAAACAACTCACTAGTCACTTCACCATACAGAAACCAATTAAAGCTGCATTAATTTATACTGTAGGAATACAAAAGCTAAGAATGCTCTTGCAAGTAAATAGCATATACCTTTATAATTAAATTCTTCACTTAAGATCGACACGATCCGTAAAGCCAGTTCCGACGTAATAAGCTCCCGCGAATGCTGCCCAAAACCCTGGAAGACAAGGAACAATCTGTCAAGAACACCGTCTACCAACTACACATCAGATTAGAACAGTATTATGCAAGAAACTTACAATAAGGATCCGGATCTTGGACCTGTCATCACTCTGTTTCCCACTCTGGCCATAAGTGACAACCGTGACATCTGCATTGTAGCCTTCGGTTCCAGATTTGAGGGTTTCGACCTGTTTATGGTATTGATAATATTAAACCAAATCCCCGCACCATAATTGTTTCCAAGTATAAGAGAAGTTATGCTCCACCTACAGTGAGTTTGTCAGGGTGTCGATGGACCAAAGATTCAATCTTTTCAATCAAACCAGTACTGCAAAATTGTATTAAGAGTGAATCAAAACAAGTAACAAACAAAACTCTTGCAAGGAAAAATATTTTGCTTTCTAGGATGGAATGTATATTAATACACAGTTTTGAATAATCTTTACACATCTTTTTTGCTCATTCAATTACCAATTACAAATGTAATCTAATCCTCACAACTGTAAAAATTAAAAATTCCATTGCCGGGAATTGAACCCGGGTCTCACGGGTGAAAGCCAGATATCCTAACCTCTGGACGACAATAAAATTGCGAAAAGTGAGCAAGTTTTATCCTTAAAATTTAGTCCCATAATAGAAGGGTTTAGCCTATTTGTTGAAAGTTAAATCTTATTTACAATTTTTAATAGATAACTGCCTCCAAAACCATCAAACTATTGGAAGTATTCTACTATAAAATTGTACCATTACCTGACCATTTAAATAGTTCATTCTCTTCATTCATACCATTTAAATAGTTAGTAATTTGATCGAAATTATAGTTTAATGGTCAAAACAGAATCATCTCAAAAGTTTAATGGCCTTGGAGGTAATATACTCTTTTTAATTAACAAAATATCAAGCCCTGCGAAGCGGGAAAACATTATGGTTCATATTTTTTATTTAAAAAAATACTAATTGCTTCTCGAAATTTAAAGAAACAAACGGATCCTGAGACTTATATGAAACAAAAAATTGTAAAAGAGAAAAAGATGACATACCCGGAATCATGGGCGGATGCACTTTTCTGCATTTAAAAATAGGATAAACTATATTGATAATCACTTAATTTTTAGGCTGTATTCACTTTGGTCATTGAAAACGAACATTTTTCATTGCAATCACTAAATTTTTAATTTAATTTATTATGGTCACTATCGTTAACCCCGTTAAGAAATGTTGATGTGTGTCACGTTAAAGTCTTCTTTCTAAAAAGAACCACAATTTCCAAATTTACAGTTATTGTCAAGATCAAAATTTCGATTAACGGAACGATCGTCAATCAATCCAACAATGAGAAAAATTCATTTTGCCAAAAGTTTAACATAGTTTAGTTTCAAGTTGATTTGACGATTAACATTGGTGAATCAGAACTAAAAATCTCAATTGAAATTAAAAATAACATTTCGATATTTTATTGTTAACCGTCAGATCAGCTTGAAATCAAACTATAAACCTTTCGGCCAAAAGAATCCTTCCCACCGTTGGGACTTGGGATTGATCGGTGATGTCTTCGTTCATCGAATTTTTGACCTTGATGACGGTTGTAAATTTGAAAAATTAGAGTTCTTTTGTGGAAAAAGACTTTAACGTGTCACGTCAGCACTTTAAGTGGAGGTAATGAAATCGAATTAAAAGTTTATTTGCCGTAATGAAAGATTTTCGATTTCATTGATCAAAGTGAAAGCATCCTAAAAGTTTAGTGACTACAAGTATAGTTTACCCTAAAAATATTAAATATTTTTTGTTTAAGTGAAAAACCAACCCTTAATTATTTTTATTTTTTTCTTTGAGCTCATAAATTATTTTTTGGTCAAAACAATTATCTAAACTATCACTCTATAACTATTTTAAATATATTTGTTAGTCCCCTAAAAAATATTGGTTAAATACATTGACTTATGTCAAATAATTTAGCTAAAATTTTAATTTAAATTTTTTAAAATAATTACAATATATCTATGATTATAACCATGTTTGCTTGCATTACGAAAATTCGGATCGTTATATGCACTACAATTATCCTTTGTCAATATATTATTACAACTGTATAAATAATATTAATAGGTGAACTACTAATATTAAATTTCTATATTTGCTCCTGCCCGGAATGGTAGAGATCGTGGTTGATGGGAGTTTGAAAACGTCGGGGTCGACCCGCAGCGGCGTAAACAGAAGATAAACAAGCCAAGAGGTAGAGGAGAGAAGAAATGGACCAGCCATTGCCCGGCAGAACGACAAGAAGAACGTTGAGGCTGCCGGAATGATAATATAAAAGGCCAAAATTTGTTCCTTTCAGCAAAGACTCTTCTTCTCTTCTTTTCTTTCGTGTTTCCATGATGGATTGATTATATTGGATTCGCAGGGAGAGAGAGAATGAGAAATGTGTGGATTTTAGTCAGCTTGTCCCCTGGATTTTCTCCGTTCCACCGCCATCTTGTTCTATTTTAGGTTATTAGCAGCACTATTTTTTTGGAGCATTTTCAGTTTTTTTTAATATAATTTTTAATTAATTAAATTGAAAAATATATATATAAGTAACATCTATTTATTTTTCTAATTACAAAAGTACATTTATTAGAATTATTTAACATTAAATATTAATAGGAAATTTATTAAATTTTAGAATTTTTAGTGTAATATTTGATGGGAGCTATTTATTGTTTGTGTTTTTAACTCTTAATTAGTGACGGATTTATATATTGTTAAGGGTGGATAGAGACTCACCCTAAAATATAAGTTTAGTTTGTTAAATACCTTAGAATATATTTGGTGCCCACGCTGGATTCTTTTATGTGCCGTAAAGATAACTAAAAAAGCTTATTATAAACGAACCAATAAGTACCTTGAAAAAGTAGATGATATTTTTTTTAGAAGATACAGGTTTAAATTGTCTTGTCTATAAAGTGTATATACATTATCAAATAGTTAAAAATATGTATAAATATATACTTGTAATCATGTTTAAACTATTTAAAAAATATTATAAATAATATTTTTGGCCTAAAAATTCATTCATCGGGTCCAAACCAAAGCTTAAAATCTATCTAAGACCCAAATTCACTCTGCACTAAAAATTATCTAAAATCTAAAGCCTAAAATCATGGAGAGAACTAGAGTCTTCGATTTGCAGACTAAAAACCTGCAAAAAGAGAGAAGAATTAACAGGAAAAACTAATAGAAAAAGATAGCAAATTTGAAGGAAAGACCAAAATTCTTTTTTGAGATTTTCCGGCAAAGTGACAAACGACATCTTCAACCACAAATTTATACGCTGAGCAATTTTGTATCATTATTTTATAATGTTTTTACAAATTGCAAAAGATGTTTTGTTTTAAATATAGGTCTGTGTAATTCTAATTGTTTTTAAGAAAAAAATTTGATATACAGGCCGTGTAAATTTTAGTTTACACGTGCCTTTTAGTTTTAGGGGTTAGGATTTTAGTTTAGGGTTTAAAGTCTAAGAGTTTAGGTTGTAGGGTTTAGAATTTAAGATTAGTGTTTAGAATTTAGGGTATATGTTTAAGGTTTAGGGTTTAGTTTTTTAGGGTTAGGTTAGGAATTTAAGATTTGAGTTTTTATAGTGTAAATACATAAGCTTGTGTAAAATTAATTTTACACAACCTGTGTATCAAAGTTTTACCCTTGTTTTTAATGTTATTTGAAAACCCATCTTTTATTCTGCTCCTTTGTTTCATTTGTTGGTTTTGGATCTAATGAAAATTTTTAGGATTTTTTTAGTTTTAGATTTTTTTTCTTATTTTGGTTTTGTTTTCCGAGTGTTTTTCATTCTTTTTGCTGCTTTTGGATGTTGTGAGAATTTTAATTTAGGGATTGTTCTTTACATATTTAAAATCTTTGAAGTTATCATAATGGTGTTTTTTAAGATACCGGTGGGATTATATTATATGACAGTATCTGTTTAATTTTCTTAGTCCATTATAAACATACACATTGTGCATACATAGTGTTCGAACTCGAGTTATCTGGATGAAATACATAATCCTCTATTAAGGAGATCGCTTCACGGGTTCATAATGGTGTTTTGTTTTGAATGTGGTTCTTTCAATTTTCAAATATGAGCATTAGCTTACCAGACTATTGTATTCAGGCATTGAGAACTAAAATTCAAATGGCCATACAATTAATTACAAATCTGGACTTTAAATATTAATTAAATTTAACATGATAATTGTAAATATTAATTAAATTAACAATCTGAATGTCACAAGATCCATATTGCTACATTTTTTTATGAACCAGAGATGAAAAATAGACGGAGTATTTTTTTTCAAGGGTGAAAGATATGAAGTAGGAATGTCTTAGAGAATGGTCTTAAAATGCAAACATGGTCTTCTGAGTAGTCAAAAGATCATACAATGACATCAGAAAATGAGGCATAGAAGGAAACAATTGTAAAATTTATTTTTAGTTATACTTTTGTAAGATTTATTATTATAATTAAAATATTATTAGTATTTTAATCTTTAAAAAGTTTTATATTATTAATGAATGTGTGTTCATTCTCAAAAAAAAAAATTACTTCCGTCACTGTTCCTAATTCTTACCTTATTCAAAGATGTTTTTTTTAACATTACATTTTCAAAGATGTTAGGTCTATGTTGATGCTGCCAGACTGAAATCCAGCACCACCCTATGCTCCAGCTCTATCTTTGGTTCGTACTATTGACTTTTTTACAAAAAGAGGTAAGTACGTCGACTTCAAACTCAAACGAGAAATAAATATGATAACATATAATTTAGTAAAATTATGTGACTCAACTAATAATTCCACAGTGACCCTTAAACAGTGATCGGATCGGATTCGTTAGCTAAATGGAATTTCTTCTCTCGGATATTTTTCAATTTGTTTTAGTGGAAGATTCAAACAAAGATGACAATGAGAACAAAGGTGGGTGCTCGGTGTCCTTACTCTTTTGGGCAAAACTTTCGTAGCGTGATGGTTGATGTTTCAAAAACATAATCTTATCATATCGCCAAAATTCAACTTTGTAAGTTGAATTAGATGGTCATATGTAGGGTTGTAAACTAGTCGAGCTCGAGTAGTGCTGAGCTCGACTCGACTCGTTAAAAATTCGAGTTAGTTCGAGTTTGACTTGAACTTGAGTATGCTGAGCTCGACTCGGCTCGCTAAGAACTCGAGCCGAGCTCAAACTTGAATCGAGTATTGATCGAACTTTGACTGAGTATGACTCAAATAGCTCGCGATCTGTCTTGTTTCATTTACAATCTTGTTCATATTATTATTATAATTATTATTTTATCATCATCATCGAATAAATTGCATGACTTTTTTGTAGATAGAATCATACAAAAGAAATAGTTTCGTGTGACTCGTTAAAAAACCTTAATCCTAGTAGAATAAAAAAATACACATGAAAATATAAACTAAAAATTAAACTAACATAATATAACAACTAAAAACGCACAACCTACATTTCAGTTCACTTTAATTTTAAAAATTAAAAATAATTTATTATATTTTTAAGTAGTTCGCGAGTTTTTTTAGTCAGATATCAAGTAATTTGAATTGACTCTTTTTAATCGAGTTGAGCTCGAATAACTCGCGATCTATCTCGTCTCATTTATAACGCTAGTGTATGGACCCATCTCATTCATTGCATTGGTCAAAAGCTTTAATCACAAGTAAACGCACACTTGCAAATTTACAACACTACTTTTATTGCATTTTTTTTCTTTTTCATTGCCGGAAACAACTGAAATAATTAATCAATATGAAGAAGCTACTGCACGAAAGAGTTGCTGATCATCAGATTCAGAGGACTGGGATCGAACACGGCCAATTGCAGAAGCTCCTCCTTACGTTCAAGTATTGCCATGTCCTGTTCATTCAAGGTCACCCACGCTTCTATTCCGTCACCAGCTTGTGTGTCCACCAGAACGATGAGATTCATGAACACTGAATTTTCCATCCCAAAACTGCTGACCCATACCGGTTTTCCCCATCCGAAATCCGCTTCATAGAACCCCAACTTACACCAACTGCTAAACCCAAAATGCTCTAATCCATCTTTGGATGCTTCATCGCCTACATCTCTAAGCATTTCAGAAATCAGAGATTTTCCTTCATCTTCATCTCTTAGTTGCTTTATAAGATCACCATCGATTCTCGATATTGCTTTCCTCACCTGTCCCACCAAATCAGCCAAATCTGGCATATTCTCACCCTTGGTCTTTGCTGATGCTATCCACAGGAGATTCCCTGTAGAATTCTCCACGTCGTGCGCGATTCTTCTTCGTAGATTCACTAGGTGGGTTAATAAGGAAGGGCTATGGAAACCCTTTTTTTCTTTGGAAGCAGCCATGGTGCACTTCCATAAGAAAGCTGAAACGGCCTCCACTCGAGTAGGGCACTTGCCTGAGACGGTAGCTCGGGCCTTAAGAGCGGCTATCGATGAACTGCCGAATACGATTCTCCTGGTAACACTTTTGCCTTTCTTAAACAAAGAACCCCACATCACCAGCGATGAATCTCTAAGCCACAAACCATCCGCGGCGGGGAAGAGAGACGTCGAAATGATGATGTTGGGATTTATAGCTTCCTTACAGCCACGAGCTGCTGCAGTCCATGCTTTGAGAAAGGTACTTAGGGCGGCGCCATCAAGAATCTTATGCGAAATGCATACGCCGACAGCAATACCGCCACATCGGAACATGTTCACTTGAATACTGGTCATGTAAGTTCCTGCGGTTGGTTCCTTCGAATTGACATAGCAGGGAAGGAATTTAGGCAACGCGAGGAGGTCGGGCTGTTGGAGAAACTCGTCGAGAGGACAGTCAACTCGAGCTTCGACGAAACAAGCTCCTTCGTCGCTGCACACGATGGACAAATCATTTTTGACCCTCCCGGCAAGAGGGTAAAAGCATGTTAAGGTGTCGGATAAAGAATTCTTCAGCAGCTCAACTCTGTTGGGAACAATCTCGTCGAGATGGGTAGCAGCGTCATGATCCTTGGGATAAAATAGGATGATTGGAGCGTATGGAGCGGGAATAAGCTGGTCCAGAAGCGAGAGTTTGAAGATTTTAAGGTGTTGAGGTGTTGGAGAAGATGGTTTTATGAGTTGAGTGGAGATGATTTCCACATCCATTTTCATAATTTTGTCTTGGTGAAAATCCACTTTTGTCTTTGAGCTAAGGTTTAATAGGTTCGACCTGATTTATATATGCAAGAAGTGGAACAGAAATGTGTAGAGTGAGATCACGAAACACTGATTTACAAAGATCCCTCCACTGTCGTCTACTCTAATTTGAGAGTATGGAGGCGCCTCCTTTGGATATTGGTTGGCTTTTTGAAGTTTGGACTTGTCAAATAAGGAGACTACAACTAGCTCCATCTTTATCCTCTACTTTTATTTTTGGCTTAAATAAAAAATAAGTACATAAAGTATATTTTTTTAACTTTAAATGTCTAAAGTATTTTTTTGTAAAAATAGGTGTCCAAAGTTTTAAAAGTTACAATTTTAGGTGTTTGATCGTTAATGAATATTAATTATTTTAACCAATCAATACTTGACATGTGACACTAATTTGATTTTTTTTAATTTTTTAAAGAAAAACACCCATAAAATTTATTTTTCATAAATTCTCGAAATTTTGTAATTTTTACAAAATAGTCTCCAAATCCCTAAAATCTCTCAAACCCAAACTTTCATATTGTCGTCGCTTCCGCCGTCGATCGCCACTCTTAAGTCTACCCTTTTGGTCGCCAGACCTACTCGGTCATTTTCCCATCACGGCGTCGCTGAAAACGACGAACGGCGTGGCAGCTGAACGTCAATTTTGCGCTTGACGTTCGACGTTTGGCTGCTATGTCGTTCATCATTTTCGGCGATATCGTGATGGGAGAAACGACCGGCTAGGTCCAACGATCAAAGGGTTAAGCTTGGGGGGCGATCGACGGTGAAGGCGGCGGCAATTTGGGGGTTTGGGAGATTTTAGGAATTTGGAGATTATTTTGTAAAAATTACAAAATTTCAAGAATTTATAAAAAATTGAAAATAAATGTCTTGAGATTTTAATTTTAAAAAAATTAAATAAACATGCCAAATGACAATCATTGATTGGTTAACAATTTTTGGAACTTCATGCACCTAAATTTATAACCGTTGAAACTTTGGGCACCTATTTTTTTTAAAAAAATAATTTGGACATTTAAAGTTCAAAAAAGGTATACTCTAGACATCTATTTTTCATTTAAGCCTTTATTTTTTTCCTTTTTTTTTTGAAATATGAAAAAAAGCTCATTATTATTAATTTATGACATTATCAATTATTTACAAAAAATATAACAAGTTTCTTAAATTAAAAAGTAAAATTGCTTCATCGAATTGGAATGTCATCCAATAGAATTACATTTATGAAATGTCAACAAAATTATCGCATCTTTATTTCATAAAATGCAACACATAATAGATTTTCTTTCCTCCGTTTTATTATTCTATACCTTATTTGCTGGAATACATTAATTTTAGCTAAGCAAACTCATTGGAAGAATGTTTTCCACTTAGTTCATGACGTAGCGTTTGGATCATATCTATTTTACTAATTTGGTATCTAAACTCCTTTTGTCTCGTTTTATACTTAAATCATCAATTTCAATTTCATTTTACCTAAAAAACTGGTAATAAAAACCTGATATATGGCACGTTTTTATTAGACATTGATACACTTATAGATAAAATGGAATGAAAATAATAGTTTAATACTAAAATGTAAAAAAAAATTGATACCAAAGTGAAAAAAATGAGTATACGGCCATTATCATGTAGATTAGATCTAAATAGAGAAAGGTCATTATCATTTAACACTACCACGTGATAATCAAGCACATATTATTCTTTGGTTACTGGATTTACTGTTTTTTTTTTTACTTAAAGGGAAATATTTCATTTAACAGAAAAAAATCAGAACAATAAAAGTCCCGACCTAACAAGCCAGCCATCATCAGTAGCGAAAATATAACTTAAATGATATTTTTTGAGCATGGGGTGGGCTAAGGCCTAGGCCCATATCTGCCACTACCAGCCATCAAGGCCGGCATCGAACCAAACAACAAAATGGAGACCAAAAACATCCGTAACAAACATAACAAGCGAAGAAAGAGAACAAGAAAGAAAACCGGTAAAAAAAAAGGATAAAATCTTAGCACATAAAACAATTAAAGGCTCGATCAAACAATATTTCTGCGAGAACTCTATTTGAAGACAGGTTTTTTTTTCTCATCAGAGTAAAAGATTTTATCATCAAAAATATTGAGGGGGCTAGATTATGAGCTTGGGAGAGCAAAACGATGGGGTCAGCCGCATACATGCAGTGAAAACCCTTAGCCGAAAGAAGAGACGCAAAGCAAAAGGACCAAAACATAAGAGACGTAAACCAAGGATCAAAAATCACCAAAGATGAAACCAAGGGAGAAAAGATGATCCTTTGGGAAGGATAAAGATACTCTACCACCGCCTTACCCTTTCTCTAAACGGCAATGGTAGAAATAGGAGTCTTCATTCAGATTGCGGATGATCATCATCGTGGTCATCCGCTGTCACGCCAGAAATCGCAGAAGCATCATCATCCATATAATTCAACTCAATATCCTGGTCGGAACATATGAAAAGATTAGGAATCATAGTAACATTGAATCCGTAAGGGTCCAGTGCTAACTCAATGATCCCAGTAGACTCATGGGAAATCCTAGCAATTTCACGGCAATGCTTCTTCCTAGCTTCGTTTTTGATTTTGCTAAGTCTCTTACAACCACAAGAAGATCCTATTTTCTGAATTTCCAGGGAGTTAATAATGATTGAAGCCTTGGTGATGGATGAAGGAAAGAAAGCTAGCTCAAGAGCGGCCTCGCTAGCAATAGCTCCGAAGCGTTGGGCTCCCCAATTCCCAGGACCAATCTTAAACACTCCTTCAAAAATTTCTGCAGTAAGCTCTCTTTTCTTGGAAGCAGAAAAGGGCTCAATCGTGTTGAAACCTCTCTTCCTTTTCCTATTACAAGCAAAATCCATATTCGTAAGAGACTCAGCAATGACATCTCCTAGATTGGGTGATAGGTTAGTAGATATTGCTTTTGGGATCTGCACAGGGAAAGGATCTTGGGCATTAACTTCAGACGGCCTTTTACCCTTTTCTTCCTTTCCTAGGACCTTGATAGAGACTTGACTTGTTAGTAAAGTCCTAGGTTGACTTCCACACGTCAAAGCACACTGCTCAATATTTTCAAAAGATGAAATATCCTGGCAAGCAATGAATTGGTCTGAGACTATTCCTGGAATGTCGGAGAGCTTGATACCTGCGATATTAGATGTCTCATCACTAGGTTCATTAGCCTCTTTGCTGATGCTTTTTCACAGAGTGGCTGGTAGTACCAGGAGTAGCTGTACCATTTGCCATCCCTTTCCTTGGTCGAGCTATCATCTGTTGGTTCACCAACAGTCAAACCTAGATTCTGCATTGTCACCTTGCCACTGTTTTTTGCTTTCTTCCAGGTAGGGGAGGCTCTCAGCCTAGGGCCGTATCTTGCAGCTCTAGTATACACTTTGTAGTCGAATCAGCACTCTCTATGAGCATGCCCGAGCCGGCCACAGCTATAGCAGAATTCAGGAACTCTTTCATACTTCAAACACACATCAATGGGATCATAGTTCTTCCTATTTAGAGTAATTCGGTTTTGAGCGGATCCTCAACTCTCATAGTAACTCTAATACGTAATTGACCGTCCCATTTTACTTGTTGGCCACCCTTCATATTTGACTCAATGAAAACTGGAAACAGCTTACCAATCTTCATTGCATTTGAAGGACTGATGAAAGAGAGAGGGACATTGTGAACCTGTATCTAAAACTCTTCTAAAGAGAAATCAATCTCCTCCAGGGTAGCTTCTTGTGGCCAATCTTTAAGAATGAGCAATCTATCTTGGACAGACCAAGGCCTTTGTAGGAAAACTCTTTGCTTTGTTTCCTTTGACTGAAACACCAAAAGCATCATATTTTTCCCCAGATCATGGCATTCCAACTCTTCTTCTTTGCATTTCCATGCTTTCCTAAGAATGGCTGTAACTGTGAGGTACCTAGCAGCATAATTTGAGAGTATCTTGCCAACTAAGGAATGTTCCTTAATGGCCGTGTTGATGGTGCCGTCTTCATCAAGATTCAAGCTTTCCGAGAAAGAGGGTTCATTTATTGTTGTTTTTGTGATGGTTCCCTTTAAAGGTTTAGACATAATGAAGAAACCGACAAAAAGGAACAAGAATAAATGCGGGAGATGGTTAGGAACGAAGACAAGGAGGGATAGTTTAAGAAGATAAGGTTAGAAAAACACTCAAAACAGACCACGTGAAGAAAAATCCAGCCTTCAAAGGCAGCCACCAAGCAGGAAGGAACAAGCCAGGGGAGACAAAGAAAGGAAGGAGCTTTTGCACAGAGAGAGAGAGTTTTGGTCATTTGGAGACTGCATATGAAACTATCTTGTTTAGTCATTCGATTGTTGTTGCCACAATATTGCTTGGAATTCCCAATTTTGTTTAGCTGCAGCATTTAGTATGTCAAAGCCTTACATGGGAAAAAAACGCCTCAAAATGTGCTACTTTAGGAAATTCGTATTTAGTTGCTGCATTTGGTCAAAGTGGGATTAGCTAATTTTGAGCCACTTTCCTTATCTTCCATCCTTTTACATGGAAAAATCTCCTCAAAACTATTCGTTGATGGAAATTGGTCAAAATTTTAATTAGTTGTTGTATTATGTACAAATTACAAATTTAATTTACATGCTTTAATTTGATTATTTTCAATCTTTGTAATTAATCTATATACTCTACTTAAATTGTAGACTTAATTTCTATTTTCCAATTTAATCAGTTTAAATCCATGTAATTTAGTTGTATTAACCATTAATTATTTGGATCATAACTAAAATATATATTTTTGAACAATTCCTACCTAGGGAAGGGAGAAGGGAAAATTTGCTCCTAATGGGTCTATAACCCACAACCTAGGGGGAAATGAGGTGTCAACTGAGAGTTTTTTAACCACTTGCTCTAAAAATTATTAACGGATCATAACTAAAATATTGAAGTTTAAAAATATAAAACTGAAATCAATGAAATTAGAGTGTATAGATTACATTCACAACTTAAATACACAGGAATTAATGTCAAAATTTAACCTTAAAAAATTCCTTATAGATGTTGCATTGGGTCAAAATGGATTGCTTCTTGTGGGTCATTATTCTTAATTTTGGGTCCTTTTAGTATGGATCTAGGTGGGCTAATTGTGCCTGTTGATTTAATCGGTATCTTGTTTATTCATAGAAAGTGAACTGTCAATTACCCTTTAAATCCGAATTAATCGTAAACCGTCAGAGTAAGGCTCTTCTGTGGAGTCGCACTCCACGTGCCTTGTCTTCATTCCAACGACTAGCTTTCCTTTCTTGTTCCGGCCCGACAACAAGAACACTGCCCTTCCCCCGCCGTGGAAGGACTTCAGCCTGTGGTGTGGTTCAACCCATGGGCAGAGTCACCCTCATCCCCCATTGTTCAGTGCTCCTTGCTGTTTCGCTGGGCTTTACCCGTCCCCGGCGTGGACGTGGGCTTCTATAATATAAGAAAATAAGAATCTCTCAACACAAGAAAACGCGAACCGCGCGGAGCCCGCCCGAGTTCATTTTCTGCCGCCACTGGCCGGCCGCGGGGAACTACTGCTTGGTCGGGGGAAGGGTAAGGCTTGCGCCTACCTATCCCGACAGGACCTCATAAAAGAACGAGAACTGTTGAGAGGTTCCATAGGCAGCACTTTTGTACGTGATCGTAGTATGTCAGGTCGTCTCGTCCCCACTGCATTGAAGAGTACCTATACACTATGTTCCGGTTCATTGATAAGGAAGATAGAGTTGGGGTGGGGGTCTACGATGTGATACTCAAGTATGACCTGGGGAGATATATGCTAACTATGGGTAGGAAGCAGGAACCTTTATGTAAATAACTTCGGGGGGGGTTAAAGATCTCTTATACTACCATCGATCGACAGAGCAAGAACGACCAGAAAAAGAAGTGAAGTTAGAAAGCCGTATGATAGGTGGTATCTATCTTGTACGGTTTGGGGGGTAATCGGCGTACTCTGATCAGTGGGGGGATCTTTGGCTCTATCGAACATACAGGGAATTGGAGGTAGCATTCCACCGATGTTAAGTCATGGGCTGGTTTTTTTAGCTTTTTTTCTATGTGTTGGTGTTCTATATGACCGACATAAGACTCGACTTGTTAGATATTACGGAGGTTTAGTGAGCACCATGGCGAATCTCTCTACCATTTTCTTTTCTTTTACTTTGGCCAATATGAGTTCACCTGGTACAGCAACTTTATCTGGGAATTTCTCATCTTAGTAGGAGCTTTCCAAAGAAATAGCTTAGTAGCCACATTTGCCGCGCTTGGGATGATTTTAGGCGCGGCGTATTCCCTTTGGCTATATAATCGTGTGGTTTCTGGAAATTTAAGACCCGATTTCCTCCATAAATTATCCGATTCAAATGGCAGAGAAGTTTCTATATTTATACCTTTTCTTGTTTGAGGGGCGACCGTCCGTTGAACTACCAAAGAAAAAGGGTAAACCAATGTGATCATGACGTTGTAGGTGCTTGCGATGGGACAAATGTGACTTCCCTTAGTTGGTTTGGGTGGCATAGCCCGTTGCAAAAGTCCCCATTTTTATTTCTTTTTTTAGTCTTTAGGGAGCCAAAGCTTTACCTTACTAATAAAATAAGGCTCGCGCAGGGGCGTGCACTTTTTTTTGGTTGAGCCGTATCTTTCTAGGTGGGTCTGAGAGAAAAAAAAGGACAGAGAGCAACCATGCATGGTACTTCTCGACCGTGTCTCCGAGGGACTGTTGAACGAGCGACTCATGAATGCTGCCGGGTTGGACGAGCCAATTACTCGAACGCGTTCGGTCTATTTTTTGAGCAAGAATCACAGCGTTACCTTACCTTCACCGTGATACAGACTCCAAGTTCTTATGGCAGAGTACGAGGAGATTTATCATCAATATGATGATGAGAATGGAAACCAGAAGCACGACCAGGCCTTCGTAGTCCAAAATAATAAAACCATCAATACCAGTAACGTAAGCATAAGACTTTTTGGTAGTACCGGTGAACCAGATGGCTGCGGCGATGGAATCTGGGACGGAAGACTCGTAGTATCTCTCTAGATCTGGCAAAAGCAAAAGACCCCCTAGCGTAGTTCGAATGGAGGCTGACCGCTGAGCCTGCCCTGGCCTCGCAGGGCGGGCCCTTGTGGTTGGGAGCTGGAGCTTCCATAGCTTATAGCTAGAGCAATGAGAGGGGCCCATAGCAGAGAGAACAGTAAGGATAACGAGCGTTCCGCCCATCAAGCAGGCGGCAGGAGCAGCGGGCAAGTGCTTGTTAGGCCAACAGCCCAGTGAACCGGGCAGGGCACTCGACGAAAGGGAGCACACTGAGCAAGTGCGAGAAATTAGCCCCGCTCCACTTTATTAAAAGAGAGGACCACTACGGGAGGTCAAACCAAGGACTTATGGAAGTCGGGGCTCGTCCCCGGTCAATATTGGATCAAACAATAGGGGGTCGTAGCACTGACCTTTTTTTTATTGATTCAATACAATAGGATAGGGGAAAAGATCGTACAGTTCCCTACCGAGACAACAGAAACTCTCAACAGATCCTCCGCTCGCTGGGCATACCTCTTCCGTATGCCTTTATCGTGACGGGACCGAAATAACAGGGAAAGACCCGGCCGATCTGCCCAGGGCTTTCAAGCTCATCTCGATCTTATTCGTAGTTGGGAAAGGGGAATGAGTCTAAATCAATGGACATTAATGAACCATCATTGATGGACGTTGCACATGACATGGTCAATTCGACTCAAGGTCTGGCACTAATAGAGGTTGCTTACTCTCCTAGTAGCGAAGGAAAAGGGCAAGGCTTTTTTTCGTAGTAATAGTGGGCTGGCGGGTCTCATGAGATCTATGCCGGCCGTCGGAATCAAATGAAGGTCGAAGAACCATTCGATTTATTAAGGGGCATAGATCTAGGTCTATTTGTTTGGTCAATCATCAAAGGTGGGGGGAATCACTATGGGCGAGACCCCCGGGCCTCGATTCTTTTACATAGTCTAGGGGCCGGTCGCAGCGGGGCATAGCGGCGCCCTCGCCTGGCACCATTCCCGGACCTAGTAGTTGACGGGTGGGCCAGGCCTGAATTCAGACCAGACCAGACTCTTCTTTGTTTGAGCTGCTTCCACGCACGTAGACCGGAAGATCTCAGTTGTCCTAGACTGGACAAGTACGTAGAGATCTTCGTGGGACCGGGGAGAGAGTCTCAATCGATCTTTTCTAGGATTCCTTATCATGCCACGCACGGAGATCTTTCCATTGATAGATAAGAGAGAGGGATCTCCCATTGAACAGACTCTTAAAGGTTAGGTTACTACCTGCCTCTACAGAAGAGATGTACTTCGTACCGCCCGAAAGTCATATAGATAGAAACCCGGAGCGATAAGAACGAAAGGGTTGGTGTGGCCACAGCTACAACTACTGGCGCTTCAAAAAAAAGGCTTAGATTCTAAGAGCGCTACTGAAAGCCTTTTTTAGGTCGTGTAATAGGGAGGTGTAAGTGCCTCGAAAGCCTTTGGTACTTCGGTAGGGCGAGCAGCCCTTAAACCAAAAAAAGGTTTGGAACCCTTCCCCTATTTCTATATTTCATTCTTTATTCAGTCCGCCTCAAACAAAATGAGAAAAAATAATAGGCCTATTGATTCGAAGTCACTACGAAAAGGTCGGTCAATAGCATAGCTCTTTCTTTTTCCGGTCTCCTTTCGAATGAAAGGCCTTCGTATTTCTAATCCGGTAGGGGCGGACGACTTTATTTGCCCCAGCTTCGCTTGGCGAATCGCATCCCTGCGCAACAACATTGTTTGTGCGCCCCTTACCGTTTTCGTTCAGTGTTTGCAACGGCTGGCTGGGGAGGCAGTCGTAGAAGTGAAGCCTATCGCCACGCCGACCATCAAATACGAGATTGGGGCCCTTCTCAAAGATTTGATAGAATGGCCAAGCCCACCCAAGAACGTTTATGTCATATGGGAACTCATGGCTGGAAACAATCCTTATGGTTTTGATATCTAGTAGGAATGATAAGATCAAAGTCCAGGTTGGTTGGTGAGCCTAGTGATAGGAAACTATCTAGCTTGGTTCGGAGAACACTTGTTGGGTTAAAGATTTTTTTGTTTCTAAATGTTACGGCCTAAATGCTGAACTATTGACCCTACTTGTTTGGATGAGTGTTCACCCCAAAGTGTTCCTGGACTGCATGCATACATTCGTAAGTAACTTAGTGCAACATGGCAAATTTCATTGAGAGGAATCAGCAAAGAAAAGAAAACGGGTCAACATCTTAATGTTTATTTGAAAGATTGTCCTCTGGCTGAGGAGTGTCCACATGAGTTCGTTGAGGTGTCTACACAGGAATAAAAACCTCTTTTATATTCTGTCGACAGTTCGGATTGATCCACCTAAGTAGAACGAAAATGATGAATTAGAAATTCAAAGGGAGGCCAGATCAGAAGCTTTGCTTCCGGTAGCTTGTTGACTCTCCTAGTTAGAAGAAGTCTCTTTGGCGAATTCTTTAGATCTGGATAGAGTCTCATTTACTTTGATATTCTATTAGTAAAGCGCTAGCGCGCTACAACTAGCATAGCAGCCCGCGGAAAGGGCTAACGAGCTCCTACTAATAAATTGAAGCAACAAGCAACAGATTGAGCGCATTTTTCCCCTTTCTATTAGTAAAGTTGTCAAAAGGCTTTCTGATTGTTTGATTGTAGGGCGTTTAGACTTGACTAATTTAATATTTAAGCAAAGAGCATCCGCTTTTATAAAAAACTTTTAGTCATCCTACCTACTCTTTTTGTAAAAAGGCTTTGGGGATAGGATCACACTCGAGAAATAGTCTACTTCAAAGGCTGCAGGGAGGACTAGGCTCTGCAGGTGGGCACCACTATTCATCATGTTTTCAAAAGTAATCAAAAAGATTTGACGAAAACCGGGCATACATTCGAGAGAGAGAAAGATTAGTTCGTGTCTGGGTCAAGGGGACGGATGACCCGAAACCTCTTACTCCGGTAAGAGCTGTCTAACCTCTGTTGTTGTTGTTGCTATAACCTAGTCTTACCCGCTCTTACCTCCCTGCCTGTTTTCATTTCTTTCTTTTATGAGCCCCGCTGCCTTCGCTTTCGTTTGGGCTCGGGGAATCCCTTGCTTTTAGCTACGGTCTTTATTTACGCACTTTTTTTAAACTATTAATTCACAAACACTACTGGAACGGCGCGGCACGACAACAATACCACGACAGATATACTTACCGACGAGAGAGAACGAGACTGACCCACCCAAGAGAGAGAACGCAAGAGTAACTTCCCCTATCACTTAAAGGCCGGAAGAAAGTTTAAATTCCCTACGACGTTATTTACCAAGCTCGAGACTAGAGGAGCATTTTTAGAATTTTAGGTTGTGATAAGGATGAAGTCTCATTCATATAGTAATGTCCTTAGCTTGCGCCCTATTTGGGACTAAGGCAGGTTTCGAACCTTGTCATATCACCTTTATAAAATCCATAGCTCTCTTCCTTAGTGCAATCAAAAGATATGACCGTTTGAAACGGCTTTATTATATGAAAAATTTATTTTTAATAGTTATCTGGGAAAATGACCTATATTTAAAGTTATTTAAAAAATAACTCTAAAATCGTCTACGTAAGAAGACCTCGCGTTTTACAAAAAAATGAGTTTGAACCTCGCTTTCTACAAAAAGCGAATTTCATGTTAAAAACACAGAAAATTAATTTTTTTTTCTTTTTTTACCAACTTATTCAACGCGAATCTCGCGTTTTGTACAAAGCGAGGTTCGAACTCGCTTTCTGTAGAAAGCGATGTCTTCTTAAATAGACCATTTGGAGATCATTTTTTAGATAACTTTAGATGTGGATATTTTTTTAGATAACTATTAAAAATGGGTTTTTTTTACATAAATAAGCCGTTTGAAACGCTCATCTTATCTCTCATTCTCATTGTAATTTCAAAAGTTTAAATGTCACGTCACTCTCTCACAATAAAACAACTGATGTACTGAATCTATAAAGTTTCAAAATAACAACACTCAAGGAGAGTAAGGCACTGTTTGCGGTTGAGGTTGGGTGGAAAAGTCAGTTTGATAAGCCATAAGCAACAAAAAACAGGCAGCTTTTGAGTGTCGAAATTTTGGTTTGCCTAGAAGCAACTAAAAACATGCAGCTTTTGAGTGTCAAAACTTTGGTTTGCCCCCTCCAAACTAGCTTTTCAAACCTTGGTTTGCAAAAGTTATTTTTTTAGCTTCTCAAACATTGGTTTACCTCAAACCTTGGTTTTTGCCACCTCAACCGCAAACAAACTAAAGTCTCAAAAAGTCTCCATTTATACTACCATGTCTACGATGAGATATGATCGTAAGCCTCCGCTTGCTAAATCGCCTATCCGCCTACGACCCCATCGCGTCCTCGGTTCAAACTCGACCTCCCTGCAAACCCCGTCAGGTTTTTACGGTTAAAGCTCATATTGCAAATTTGGAACTCGTAAATTCATTTCGTTTTTCTTTTTTTTTTTGGAATAAATGTTTGTTTGTTTTGTTTTCAAAGGTTCTTTGATGAAACCCCAGAAGCCGGTTCGTGCTTGGAGCAACGAAGGATCTGAGATTCGACCTGAATATTTGTCCATTTCTAGCGAGTTACGTGCTTTGGCTAGGATGGTTAAATGTGAAATTGGAAACGGGGAAACGGTGAACGCTGGTTTTGGCGAGACTAGTCTCGGCGCCAAGTCGACTACTCTGTTCGAGAGAGGCAGGTTCTACGAGGAGTACTCGGCGAGGAGAAACGAGAGGCTGAGCAGAAGGAGAGGCGAAACCGGGACAGAGTCGAAGAGTGGGCACCATCTTGGACTCGGAGTAACCACTGAATCATCAAAAAAAAGAGAGTCGAAGAAGCTTGAGAGCTTGAGGAAGTCGGTGTCTGCTGCTTATTCCGTGGAGAGGAATGAGATTCAGACACCTAGGTATTCGCTCCGAAGCATGAGCAATGACAAAGATATTAATAATAATAAGAAACCTCCCCTTGCTGTCAATAATTACAACTCCTCTGTGTCTGTGATTGGCACTGCAAGCAAAACTACGGCTAGACGAGTTGGTACTAGAAGGGTCTGAAAATTGGAAATTGGGTTTCAATTAGGATTTTTTTATATTTTGTGGTTTAAGAAATTTGGGCTTCCATTTTATGTTTACGCCTTTAGATGCTGGTAGGTTAAGTCTTTTCGTTTGATGGAATATGAATAGGAAGGAGATGCTCCATTATTAGCATCTGGTAGGTTAAGTAATATGAATGGGAAGGAGATGCTCCAATATTTTAGCATTCAAATTTTATGGTTTCTTGTTGAACAAAGGAAAACAAACAAAGAAATGAATTTGCTGAATGATTGAATGAATGAAGTTTCTCTGTTTCACTTTTATCTTCTCCTTTCATATGTTTGCAGCAATTTGTGAGGGCTTGTCACAGGCTCACAGCGTACAGGATTTGCATCTCCCTTGGAAAACAGATGAACGAGACAAAAGAAATTGCCGCTATTTTAAATCCTCTAAAATACTAGAAAATCAAATTAAAAATAATTTATAATTTTAAATTAAAAAAAAAATTATAATTTACACCCTGCCTTCACCAGCAAAAGTTGTAGGGGAAGTAAATCGATGATAGTACAACATCCAGCGGCCAAAGAGCCAGAACTCTAGGCAGGTATTGACCAGGGAGACAGGGGCGGTTGCCTAAAAAATTAAAATTTGTATATGATTTAAAAAAGTTTTATTAAAATTTTTTTTAACCCCCTAAAATTTGATAAGTTCGTCACCTAGAATTTTATAGGTTCACCTTTTAGAATATAAAATTTGATTCGCCTTTCTTAATATAAAATAAACGTAGCGGAAGAGTGGTGGGCCCATAACCCCCAGGTCTCAGGATCTAAACCTGACTCTGATACTAACAAATATAACCCCCTTAACTTAGCCTAGACGTCCGACCGAACCGAGTGAGCTACATTGGGTTTGGCGAAGCAAACCGAAGAAAGATTACAAAAATCGGTCATATTTTTTCTTTTATCTTATCTAGACACATATTATTAATCTTAAGTGATCATGCTTGCATGACACAAAGGAAACAGACCTCGGAAAAGCAACCAATTGCATACAATACATTTTAAGGATTAAATCGTAAAACTAATAAGTTAAAGGACCATTATTAAAATTAGGGTTACCAATCCATATTTAGTCAGATTACATGCTTGCATGTCAATTCTCAGCTCAATCCGACCATCCAAACTCAAACAATTACATTCACAACAATCGGGGACCAAAATAATAACTTAGAAACCTTCCAAACATCCAAATAACCCTGAATCAAAGTTCATCGGCAAACACCGGCTCATCATTTCCCTCTCTTCTTTCCTCTTTAAGTTGATGAAAAAGAAATTAGATTGAGGCGTAGTTGTTTTGCCTGTATGCAATCCAAAAGATTGCACATTTTCTATATGAATCGAATGCATTGAAATGCCAAAATGAAAGGCCGCATGTATAATCTGAACCATCAGCAGAAATGCCACAAGGATTTCGAATTTTTTTTGCGGTCAACGGCTTTATATAATCATTTGAGTGAAGAAAGATGATCTTAGTAATCTTAAATGTTCACGAACTTAAAGAACTGTCTACTTGTGATCGCTTTGACTTCCCAAAGCGTTTTGGTGGAGTCAGTGTAGAAGATGCATTGACATTATTATTACCATATGTATATCCCAAGGTCGAATTGCCCATCACAGCATACTTTAACATGAAATTGCCAAGTAACATTTTTGATCGAGATCGGTTTCAAGTAAGTTAGCATGTGTGCCTTTCACAAGAAACATGTACGTATCCAGCTTCTTTCATGAGCCCAGAATTCAGAGCAGAGTCAAGTGATTGTTCCAAGTGCCATGACTCTTGTTTATGTAAATTCAATCCTCAATGTTGACTACATAAATTTTATTGGTAAAACTGTACACGGTGATAGGTACTGATATTGGAAACCTCTAGAATAGATGCAGATAATTAATTCAATTCAGTGGAAGTAACCGTACAGCTCCAAGAAGCAAACGCATAAGTTCCAGGGGTTTGAGGCATCTGTAGTTGGACCGGCGAGTAGAACCCTAAAGAATCTGAATGGAAGCAGAGCATTTGGTCCAGTTACAGGCCATGATGCAAACTGACCGGGCTTGCACATAGTTTGGTCATTCTCGTGCACTCTCAAATCTATCCAAGTCCTTCCATCCATACAAGCCTGGGAAGTCAAGGACAGTAAACTTACAGTTCGCTTCACATCCATTGTTAGAATTCAGTTAATACTAATATATATATATATATATTCATTACCTGAAATTTCCAATTCCTTATGTAGGCCCTGGAGCCGTCCTGTCTCAATGTGTAGTAGTTGCACATAAGCTGCATTAATCACATTTGCAGTCCGTTTGTTATATAGAAAATTGGTAACAATTATACTCAAATGTAGAGCTGAGGACAATCAAATAAATCCTGGTACAGTCTATGACTGGAAGAGATCGAAACACTCCGGAAACTTGCATGCTCACAGCTTAATACAACTAAACGAATGCTCTTATAGTATGACGGGTTAATAAGAGATCAGAGCGGGAACCTGATGATCTTGGCCAATGTCAACCATCCACCATGCACAGATACTTCCATCTTCCATACGAGGCCCGGCAAAACATGTTCCCTGAAGAAGGACATCATTTGGTTAAGCAAAATAATGCATGCATTGTGATTTATACTTTTGTTCGGAGACCTTCAAACAGGTTTGATTCATCATACCTGGTAAGTTCTTGATACCAAAACCTTGGGGTCAGTGTGTCTTGAAGCAGGGCTGCTAGGTGTAATAGTAATTCTCTGAAGCAAGACGTTCAAGAGATGATAAGGATGTATTATGAATGAAAAATCAGAGGATTGATCTAGTATTTCACCTTGGACAGAACAGGGTTAACCCATGGATGTTCCCCATATGATGTCCCCGATAAGTAGAGAACTCCATTGCTATCCCCATCGCAGATATACTGGAGCTCCTTATAACTGGAACGTCTATGTTGAAACCTTACACTTCACAAGATAGAAACTCATGTTAGTCCAGCTCAAGAATACTGCCCCTAAGCCATGCTGTATAGGCTCTCTGGAAATTAATTTAAAAAAGAATGCAGATCTATCTAAAAGTTCTGCATAAAAAGTCTAGCTCGATGAGCAAGATTCAAATTAGCTCTTTCGAAAAGAACCAGAGCATTGACTAACAAACTGCCGTGATGACCAGACCAGTGCACATAACAAATGACGAGAAGGGTTGCGGCAAGCAACCAATCAAACTGCCATGATGGCCATACCAGTGTCGGATTTTTCATTCTTAATTCCATTTTCTCAGCAACAAAAATGACATTTTTATTCAGAACAGAAGAATGTACAAGTATGAGCGAGATATCAAGAGACTTACTTCTGGTCATTTCCATGTGTTGCTGCTCCGCATTCTATATAATTAATGGCTTCCTTAACCTAGTTCATTAAAGACATTAGCAAGGGAGGAGACAAAATATAGTATTAAAATCCATCCAAAATGCATCTTCAAAGAGAAACAATGAACTTACAAGATCACCAAAAGCAGAAATCTGCCTGCTTAGACTGGCATCTTCTAACTGCAACATCGTTGAAAAAAGTAGCAGTCGATAATTGAGCCATAGTCATATCTTAGCGCTCCTTGATAGATAAGGTTAGATCCCAGGTTTTATTACCTTCTTAAGCAGGGAGTACGGCAATAAAGGAAAACGCACTGATGAAAGCAAGTCATTAACCAGTTGAAGCCTATCCTTGAACACACATTCTAAAGTTGAATTTGTAATAAGCTCATTCACCACTTCCCACCCACACAATCTCTCAGATTTCATGTACCACATCAAAATTGCATCGAGAACTCTTTCTTCAGATGTTACTGTAAGATCTGGATGCTGCAAGAAATCCATAATTTGTAATAATAAGATAACCTATCATGTGGTATACTTCATATGTAACTCTATATCTAGATTATAACTTGCATAAACCAACCCAAAGATGGTTATAATTAGAAAGTCCCAAGTCTAGCAATGTAATAAGCAAAAGAACCCTTGACACAGAAATAGAGATAACTCCAGCATAATTCTTTTAAATTTCTCATCGCTATCTATATAACGAGTATTGATTAGCCACTTAAAATGTAGCAACATAACGCCATCATTACATAGCTTATCAGCCTTCACGTTCGAAATTATATAATATGCACAGAAGCACAGAGCACATCAGCCTCGTCCTAAAGATAGCTAAATACCATTCTGAGTTTTGGAATGCAAAGACCCACCTGAATAATATTCCTAAATGTTGGCTCATCTAAAGAGATGAAATCAAGGCTTGCAGTAGTGCAGTAGTCAAAGTGCATGGCAAACTTCCTTTCACAAGTTTCCTTGATAAGTTTACACGATGGGATAGACAAAACCGCTTGGAGTATTGGACAGACAGAGTCCTGCAACAAAGTTCAACGGTTAGCTTCACAAGCAACAGCCCTACTGTGAACATCTGCAGCACAACTAATTATATAAGCCCTATTGTCTGCTTCCTCGTCCATTAAACTTGTGCAAAATAGAAAAACTTGTTGTATGACCATCTTCCACTAGAACTCCATCCCTGCATGTAATATGTACATGAAAGGTATCAATATTTTTATAATTCATGATTATAAATGGGTTTCTTCTTTTGTTTTCAGAACTCCGAAACCGCAACTCACTTCTCCGCTCTTTTAATTCTATTCATTCAGAGAAAACATAATGAGACATTCGTGACATGACATATCGGCATGGATCTGACAAAATGACCAAATCAAATTATTTCATAAGCTCTAGATTAGTAAACTACCTCCGAGAGGCATTCTAAAAGCATTTTGCAGCATTCCTGGTGGAGAAGAGAGATTCCAAATTTGTCAGATAATAGGAGGAGCTGGAGTAACAAGGTACCGAAGTCCTCATTATCCTCAATCCTGAGTTCCCCGCAATACATGAATTCAAGCATAGCCTTCAATGCTGCTGGAGACACATCCCTGAAAAAAACCTCGGCCGAGTTGCTTTCACACATTCCATTAGTGAACATCTGCAGGGCAATTAATTATATTGGTTAAATACTGTTGACACAACAAAACTGAGAACCACAAAAATGGCAAAATTGAATAGAAGAGATGGCAAAGTGAAGAAAGCCAAACAAAAAAAATCCTTATCCCAAAACTTTCAACCTTAAATATTATATCTTGGCAAGCTATAAGAAACATATCCTAACACAACTTCAGAAAAGTTCCATGATATATGCTACATTCTGTTTTGGAAGTATAATGTATTTCATTTAATACACTTAAAATTGTTGGCAAGATATCATAACTGCATAAGACCTTGCAGCACTATCCATAGAAGGTATGAGGTCCTTACCTTTGCAAATGGGACACTATATAAGCCGAGAATGACTTTATGAGCCCGAGCAATGAGACCTTGACCCTCAATGTAAATGTTAATATCACTGTACTCGCCTGTTGAAAGAAATCGTTCGAGTCTCTGAATGTTTATCGGGAGCCCACAGCAGAAATTTCCTCCAGAATGGATATGAGAACTTGCATATGATAACTCCAGGGTCTCACCCGAGTCCAACATTTTGTTTGCTTTAAACCGCTCCATTGCTTCCTCACATTGCTTAACTAGTGGCATCACTTCGAACTGTGAGCTCAAAGCCCACAACGAACCAAGTTGGGTCTCTGAAATCTTTGTCAAACAGAACCAAGACATAAAGGAAACTAAGACAAGAGAAACTTGATTTCTGAACTGATAGAAATTGACAAAAATATAGAGCCTGTAGGCTGTAGGGGAAACAATAGTAAATACCTGTGTTTGGCCTGCATATACATATTGAAGAAGCGCATGAAGAGTTGGATATGCTACCTGCTGTAGCTGAACAACATCTCCATGCGATGAGCTCAGACAAAATTTCCCTGATGCAAGCAATATAACCTTATGAGCAGGGACAGGCCTTCCCTCCTCACCAACAATGAACAACATATCAGATAATTCCCAACTCTCTAGAAAATTTTGAAGTCCCCACTTGTCGTAGCCCATTTGTTGATCTTCAAACTCCTCATCATCGTTGCCATTGAATTCACCATTAACTTGCTTCCACAGCAACATATGATTTTGCGTCAAGGGCAATACATTGACATTTCTATACCCTACATGTTTATCCCAGCTACTTAGCCCGACATACCGAACACTACAATTGGGATTTGTATCTAGCCACTCGAACACAAGATTCTGAAAAGGGTTTCTTCCTTTGCCTATACTAATCAATCCATCATAGATGCTGATCCAGTAACTCTGGAATGCTGAAGAACAACATAGACCAATACCTACAACGTCAACCACAGTTTTCCCATCCACCTCAATCTTCAATCTACTGTTCCTATGGCTACCAATGATCACAGTATAATGAGGACAGTTATCCCTCTTGTAATGGTAGTGTTGACTTCCAACATTCTCCCTAAACACCACAGTAACATCATTGTGTGCGAAAGCATCGAATGCTACACATCCTCTGCCAGCTTCCCGGAATTTCAAATCCTTTATCCAAGCACACTCAAAGGGAGCCACTGTGAGGAACTTTTTCTCTTTCTTTTCCATCATTTTTTTCCTACAAGAAAAAAACAATCCTTTTCACTTACTTGGAACTTCCACTAGAAAATCAGCCTTATTTATAGGACCCGAGATAGCGAGGGGGGTTCCCACTCCAACACCGTCTTCTTTATCTGATTAGAAGAAAAAAAGGAAGCAAGTTTAGATTAAAGCAAGGAAATAACAATCTTACCATGTAACTAATCAATCTAAAAAAAATCTTAGAATGCAAATCAAGACCAAAATCCCTGAAAAAACAGATGCTTATAGGTGATAAACTTTGGGGTTAAAACTAAAACGGAATAATGGTTCACACATCGCTATCAGAGATGACCAAGGAGACCGCTGGAGTCTTGCAACTTGACAAAAAATCTAAACCCACCAGCAGCTTAAGCTCGCTATCAATCCTATGCAGCATTCTTATCCAACTGCGACACCAATACGCAAAAAATATCTCCAAAGATAACCTTAAAATAATCCCAGGAAAGTCGACATAACAGACAAAAACAAGGCAATGGTATGTTTACCTGGGAAATTTCATGGAGGGTATTCTTTTTGGCTTCTGGTTTCCGATTTAATTGGCTGAATGCTCACAGGACCATAGATGAAAGGAGATACCTCGGATCACGGACAATGAAAAGTCATTTAAATAAATCTGGGGGAATCTTAATCTGGCAAGATGATTTTTTTTAAAAATAAAATATTGTTTTTTAATAGAAGTTGTAAAGATCTGGGGAAGGAATTGAATTTATGGCTAAAATTTAGTGACATCTCAAATTGGTGGATAAACGTGGCAAATGGTGCGTGGCAGCTATCGATGTTTTTGTGACACTGACACGTAAAAGAACCAACCAGATTTTTTTTGCTCTTCTGTCTTTGTCTGATGATGATTATCCAGTCGAATCAAATTGGGATCGTTACTATGTTTCTTGTGTTCTCACCCTTTAAGTTTTTACTAGTTCGTTGTTTAAAATCATTTGGGGAAATATAGAAGAGTTAATATTTGATGTATTTGTATTGTTATTGTGTAATTTTTTATATAATTTTAATTTTAAAATTTTAAACTTTAATTTTTAATCTTTTATTTTTAAATTTTAACCTTAAATTTGAATCTAAAATCATAAAATTTAAATTCACAAACTCTTAATTAGACTTATTTGTAAAAAAATAAAATTTTCACCATCAATGCATAAAATATTTTGAAAGAGCAAGATAATAACATGTATACAACTAAAAAAATGATTTGTAGTTATATTTTCAGTCTAATATATGTGTAATGTTATTTTAAAATTTTATATTTAAAAGATCTAACTAGTGATCTTAATAGAAAAGAAAATAATGTTTATTCTATGAGATTCAGGCTTATATTTTAGGAGATTTAAGCTTGAACAGTTTTATTTGCAAGGTGTGTGTCTTATTAAATAGTTAAAAAATATAAATAAATACTACTTTCTAATAAATTTAAATTTGACATGATTTAATAAAATTCTATTTTTTAAAAAATAAATTTGGGGCTGGACAAGTTTTGTATGAAAAAAATTCTGTATTAGATCAGGTTTAGGAGTAACTCACACCTATCCTACCCATAATATTTAAAAAAATCTGCACATTTATAGAAAATGTTATATTGTATATATATGTACTGTTGAGGTTAATGTAATTCCATTGTGTTCTAATTTTATTTCTTTTTTATGGTTTTTTCTAAACCTTTCGATTTCGTCTTTATTTTTTCCATTAATTTATTTATCATCAATCACGCATTTTGATTTTTACTCGGTATGTTCTTGTTGTGAGTCTTATAGTGAGAAAGTTCCAACTTTAAGTTGAATGTTTTGATTTCAATTTTTGCAATCCTTTTGTTCGATCTTTTTTTTAATATTTAGTTTCATTGTTGTTGTTTCTGATGACGGTTCGGATTGAATTGGAACTTTGAAATTTAAAATTAAGTTCAAGTCAAAGTTCAAACTTTGGTTACTTTGTTTGTTTGTTGAAAAAAAATGAAATTGAAATGAAAATTAATAAAAATATATGATCAGGTTAGAGTCAGCGGCGAAGCCACACTAGTTTAACGGGTCAATTGACCCCACTTGATTTGTTGCGGTATAAGATTTTTAAAGAGTTGAATAGAGTTTTTAAGGAGTTAGTGTACTATTTTTATGTAAATATTAGAATTGACCTCACTTAATTTATTTGGGTATGAGTCAACAATATTTATAGCGTAGAAGTATGAGAATCCTCGTACCCAAAGTTTACTCCAACTCCACTATATAATAATTACGACTCCGCTACTGTAGAGTTGGTTATGTTTTTTAATTTTTTTTCAAATTCGGGGCAAGTATATTAGTATTAAATTTTGTTATGGATTTAGAACTCAAATCAGTTGTAGACTTGTAGTGGAAAGTGATTCGAAGGCGATTATAATAACAATTCCATCTTGTTGAAGGGATCATTTTGAGATTGGCACGCTTGCACGAAATGCTAAACTGATAACGGAGAATATTTGCTCATGCAATTGTAGTTTCGCCGGCGGAAACGATAATAAAACGGCACATGCAATGACAGTTGAAGGCTCGAGAAAGACGGTAAATCAATTTTGGGAGGAAAAAACACTTGAAAGGGGTTTTTTTAGCTGTCGACGACCAAAGATTTATAGATCCACCATAACTATCAATATATTTTTATTTTTATAGAAAAAACGAGTTTCGTCAAAAAAGAAAAACCTCTCCAATTAACATTGGATAACCTAATGCTAACCCTTAAAGGAGAAAAGAGTACCCACTAATGTTATTTATTGATAGCATCAGAACTTACAACGTTTGTTATACAATTAGGACATTCAAAATAAAAATAATTACATGAGATTCAAATAATGCCCAGTGAGCAAGAGTATGAGCCGCAACATTTGTCGAGCTATGTATGTACGCAACCGAGATGTGGTGATGCCGTTGTAGAAGGTCTCGAGCTCCGAATAAAGATTGGACAAGAACGAATCGGCCAAGCACACATGATTGAAGCAGGTTCACTGTAATATCCCAAAATTTGGTTAGTGACCAAAATGATAAGATTGAAAATTTAATGAGGTGGCCAAAATGAATAAAGTAAAAGTTTGGTGGACAAAGTGAAAAATTCTGAAAAGTTTGAGTACTAAAAATGTATTTACCGTTAGTTTGGACAACTAATAGTTTATTATGCTTTGAAGATTTTCTAATATAATTCGTTTCATAATTTTCTTCATGGGTTTAAGGCTTAGTTTGTGGATACAATCAATAGTTTATTATGCATTACTTCGTTGAAATATGATTTGTTTTCCAACTTGCTGGTCTGCATTTATTCTAAACTTTTCATATGGACACGGTAATTTTGATCTTGTTGGAAACAACTTCCCAGTCTTTTTTATTCGTGATGGAATGAAATTCCCTGATATGGTCCATGCTCTTAAGCTCAACCCTAAGTGTCACATCCAGGAGAATTGAGGATCCTTGATTTCTTCTCTCACCATCCAGAGAGCTTGCACATGTTCACTTTCCTCTTTGATGACTTGGGTGTTCCACAAGATTATAGACATACGGAAGGTTCTGGTGTAAATACGTATTCTCTGATCAACAAGGCTGGGAAAGCACACTATGTTAAATTCCACTGGAAGCCCTCTTGTGGGGTCAAATGCTTGCTAGAAGAAGAGGCAATCGAGGTTGGAGGATCTAATCACAGCCACGCCACTCAGGATCTCTATGACTCCATTGCAGCTGGCAACTATCCTGAGTGGAAGCTTTTCATCCAGACAATAGATCCCGATCATGAAGATAAATTTGACTTTGACCCACCTGATGTGACCAAGACGTGGCCTGAGGACATATTGTCCCTGCAGCAAGTTGGTCGCTTGGTTTTGAATAAGAACGTTGACAACTTCCTCGCTGAAAATGATCAGCTTGCATTTTGCCCTGCCATTGTGGTTCCTGGAATCTACTATTCAGATGATAAGTTGCTCCAGACTCGTATGTTCTCCTACTCTGATACCCAGAGGCACAGGCTTGGACCAAACTATCTGCAACTCCCAGCTAATGCCCCCAAGTGTTCTCATCACAACAATCACCATGAAGGTTTTATGAATTTTATGCACAGGGATGAGGAGGTATTTTACTCTTTTCTATTACTATCTCTTAGTAAATAATGGATTCCTGAATGTGCAAATGGGTTGAAATAAATATCTGTTTGTTTACCAGATCAGCATAGGTTTTTAACTTGCATTCTATAAGTCATGATGGCCAGTACTCTTATCAGATGCTATTATGCTGTTTTACAGGTCAATTACTTTCCTTCAAGGTATGATCCTGTCCGTCATGCTGAGAGGCTCCCTGTCCCTCCTGCTATTTGCACTGGAAGGCGTGAGAAGGTCAGTTCAGCTTCCTGTCTTCTCCTTTCTGATTTACAAAGTGGTGTTTGTGATTTCAGCTAAGTTTAGCAACACAGTTGTATTTTTATTAAAATGCATGAGCTTATATGTACGTTTTTCTGCAATCCAATTCCTGCAACCATTGACTTGACTTCAATTGTTAAATTTTGATATTAAAGCTGCAAAAGCAGCATTAGTAGTAATAACAAAATAGCCTGTTTGTCTGGTTTCTAGGCATAAGGAAGAGGGTAGAGGGATAAACATACTTCTATTTAACTTTTCAAGCTTTGTGTTGTCTCTTTAACTTTTAGTTTGCAACTTTCAATATTATCTACAAATTGTAATAACTTTTGTTTGTGGAAGTAATGAACTTGCCAAGTATTTTTGTCACAGTGCATTATTGAGAAGGAGAACAACTTCAAACAGCCTGGAGAGAGATACCAATCATGGCAACCAGACAGGTTATATAATTGGGCTCTCTCAACTATTCTAAATGGAATAAATAAAAATGTCTCAAATGTTTTCCCCTGCTTTGTCTTGCTGCAACTAGGCAAGAGAGATTCATCTGCCGCTGGGTCGATGCCTTGTCTGATCCACGTGTCACTCATGAAATCCGCAGTATATGGAGCTCATACTGGTCTCAGGTTCAACACTCTTTCCTGTCAATACTTGTCAAATTATATATCCATGTGAGCTTTATAGGCCTATTGCCCTATTCTTAGGACTTTGGCTTACCAATAGTGTTATCTGTGACGGGCATATAATACAGGCTGATAAATCCTTGGGTGAGAAGTTAGCATCTCGTGTAAATGTTAAACCGAGCATGTGAAAGGTCTGTCGACCTGTATACTTGGGAGTTGCTGGGTGAATAAGGACTGGATATGGAGAGGCGTCTGGTTGTTTGAAGCGTAAACTTATGGTTGTTCCTTTTTCTTCTGTGCCGTATGTAATACTGAACAATCTTGCTTATGTGTTTAAGTTGATAAATGCCGTTAGCATAACTAGCTAGTCGTGTGTTCAAGCCAAGTGAAAATATATGTTCAGAAAAATATTATGGCAATGGGCGATACCATATCTGGAAAATAAAAACAGCACTTATTTCTTCCATTCCAGTTTCAACACTCAAGCACACTGCCCCTTTATTGGATTTGTTTTCATATGACTGATGGAAGTTGCTGCTTATTGAGAAATGAGGGGGCAAGGTTGATAAAATTGGCACTTTTTTTAAGGTTAAAATATCTAAACATAACATAGAAGCCGCTTATTTTCGGTGTCTTTTTTTATGCTTCAACATTGAAAAATTAAATTTTAAGCTCTAATTCTAAATTTTAAATTATAAACTCAAACCCTGAAAAATATATCTTAAACTCTGACCCTAAAGTCTAACATTAAATTTTAACTCTAAATTTTAAACTTAATTTTTTTAATGTGGGGTATAAATAGGGCACTAAAAAGGGCCAATTAAGGTATGTGATTAAATATTTTCACTGTGGGTAATTATGGTAGAGAGAAATTAGATATTTAGCAGTTTAAAAAGGAGAAATTAGATATTTTTTTCTTAATCTTAATGTTTTCTTTGATCCAAATGAGAGATGAAAGTATTAATACCTGTAACACAGAAGAAAGGGAAGGTTTTGGAGTATAAAAGTGAGGCGATATAGGATATATTATTCATTCTCAAGGTACTCATTTTAGCCAGGTTGATGATGTTGAGCCAAGTCGTAATCTAAACGGTGATTTTCTAGCCAATGCTTCTGAGCTGAGTAGAAGACGGTGGATTGGACCAGACCTAATCAAGGTCCTTCAACCTATGTCACGCAGAGGTTGATTGGGGTACTTAATCATATAAAAGATGTTGCAAAAGAAAAATACGTCTTGTATAACTACGGCTACCTATAAACAAAGGAGGTAAACGTGTTATGAAGACCAGTGGACAACCCTTTTCACTTGATCCGAACAGCCAAAGGCATGCAAGTTATAGGAAGTAGGAACATCTCTGTCAAATATCAGTTTTCAGCCGAAGAAGATCTAAGGACACTGCCTGGTCGTGTTTTCTCGAGTAAGATCGACTCCTGATGTCCGATTCTTTAGAAGTGATTAATACCCTAGAGTAGATCATGTTCAACAACATGATGTCCATGGAACCTTTTCCCTTCCTGTATTTGAACAAGGTAGTAGGGCTTGCTTGGTTGTTATTGAAGTTGTGATGGTGACCGAGAAAACCAAGATTTGGTCAGAGCCGGAAACCGTTTGTAAAGCATTAGAGGTCCTTCCCTTTACCTTTTTGATCAAATATTTTGATTACTTTGTTGTAACTCTTGGTCAATTGCATTTGGAGATTATTGGCCAGTGTCATGCATGTGATTAATGATTAAATTCTTAAAGAAACTTATTTTTTGCTGCTTGAAGAAACTTGTCGAGTTTTTAATGATTGCCTTTTTTATGTTTTTTCATATAGATTCCCTCTTATTACCACATTGGTTATCACATAGGAGTAATAGGAAATATTGTTGATGCTGCTGAATGCCATACTGTTAATTGCATCCCATTTGAACTAGCCATTCTTAGGGATCTCATGCTAATGCACTTCCCAACTTCAGGGCAGAATAATAATTGGAAACTTGATTTTGTCTGCTTCGTTTCTTTTTCACGATTTTCATCATTTATACTGTCTTAAGCTGTTGTGATTAACTTTGTGCTTATAGTTTCATTTCGAGCATTCAGTTCAAGTCCTGATGATGCTACATCGTCCTGTTTTTCTTCATAAGCAGACTATCAATCATAGGAGTTTTATTGCTTCCACCACTCAAAACATAAATGGCATGTTCTCTCACAGTTTTGGAATGAGTTAAATTGTTAAGTTCTCAACTTGTTCTTGCATTCAAGGGTTGATCTCACATTTTATCAGGCATGAGATGGTTCCTACCGAGCCTCCCTACCAGAGATCAAAGAACTTTCAAGGTGTGCTTGCGAGTTGCGAGACACACATATTACCTCTGGCTCAGACTTGGGTTCCTTGTATGCAGCAAGGTAAAGAGGGTTGCCGGCATTTAATTGAGAACTACGTTCATTCTGTGTCTACTGTGGATGATGCTTGCTATATAGTTGAGCCTGATATCCAGGGTTTTCATGAGGCTTGCTCCGAGTATCACTTGTTAAAAGGTCAGTGTGTTGCTGGGAGAGCATTTATGACTACCCAAACATGCTTCTCAACTGACATAGCCTCCTTTAAGAAGACTGAATATCCTCTTGCTCACCATGCAGGGATGCTTAAATTGCATGCTGCTGTTGTGATACGTTTGCGATGCATTAACACTGGTAAAGAATGGTAAGCCAAAGCAGCCAACCTTACAGCCCGAGGGTGGTAATTTCGTTTCCCCAGTTGTTGCTTCAAATTACCTTCCTCATGTAGTCAGAGTTCCGATTCAAGTCATATCTGTCATTCCGGGACACATCAACTTTCAAAATTTAACATGTCTGGCAATGAAGGTCTTATAATAGGACATAACTCTGGGGATGGTGAGCTGAAAAGGGTCACGAAGGAAGCGGAGCTGCACACCTCAAGTCAAAGGACTAAAGCTCTTCCTCAGATCAAGAGGGTTAGATAACAGCTTGTCCCTGACAGTATTCATCCCATAATTACAAAGAATACTTGTCCAATTGCTCAGGGTTTGGATTCTCAAAGGGTGAAGGTCACCTACGGAGATGTGAAGATACGTTTCCGCATGGTAAGTAAATGGTGGTTTACAGATTTATTACATGAAATTGCAAAACGGTTTAATATAGATGAATAACTGGATTTGATCTCAAGTACTTAGATGATGAATAACCGCATTTAAACTCTTATTACAAGTTTCTCATGGTCATTTGGACCGGTCTTCAGGCAGCACTGCTCCTTCTTGATCTGAAGTACCGCCGATATGATTTGGATTCTGTTCTAATCAAGAAAAGCAATGTTTTCGAGAGCAGAAATCTTGATTGTTGAATGCAGTGATGAAGGAAACACTCGTTTCTGACTTCCTTTGCATACAGCACTAGCAGAAGTAAAATAAAGGAGTAAAAGAGAGAATTTCCTAGGAAATACTAGTGATGTGATGCGGAGAACTGAAGTTGATGACTATGCTTTGCATACCTTGGGTCACCCCAATGCCTATTTTCAGCCACGTTTCCCATTAAGACAAGAAGATATTTCCAAAGCTAGCTATTAGAACAATGAATGCATGAACTTTTTTTAACCTTACACATACAAATTTCAGAATTATTCAGATGTAACCAAGAACAATGCAAAATAACTCTTATATGATGATGAAAACTATGATTTTTATATTTTCAAGAAATTATTTGCTTTGTGCATGTACATGAAAAGCATTGCTGATTGAATAAGATTAATATGAATAGATGTTCCCTGCTTCTGCTTGGATTGGTATCTCAAAGACTAAACTCCAAAGTGGAGTAGAGGAAGGAGACAAAAATAAACACTGATATAGAATTACACATGAAAACTGCATATATGCTCCCAACATAAACAATTGCTGATTCTTTCCTTTATCAAACTCAATGGATGGATATGCTGATTCCTTGTTCCAAATCAGACAAAGACAAACGTCACCATGTGTTACTTTTCACTTCCTTTCAAACAAACTTAATTTTACATCAACTATTTAACATGTAATAAACTTTGCAGTAAACATCAACATTTCATGATTAATACTAGTTTTTTTATTAGCTAAATGGCAATTCCAGTAGTAGTACTGGTAACAATATTCATCTTCTTTTTTCTCCTACCCAACAACTCAAAACATCGCAAGATGCGAAGACCTAATATTGCAATTAGCCACATCATATGGAAAGTGTTGGCTAATTATCACAGTTGCAATGCTAAATCCGGGTGCTGGGGTGAACCAATTGGCACACTAGAACTAGGTGAAACAGGTGCCAGGAATCTCACATTAAGATCAGGGGCGAATGGAACTAAATCCTGTTCATTATAGGATTTCCGCAGAAGCCCGGCGTTAGTTGCCGCATGCAACACCATGTCAGCCTTCCCAGCCATTAGTCCCATTTGAGACGAATAACCAACCCGTGACCCACCAATAGAATCATTGATACCCGAGTGTGATAGATGTCTTTGTTGAAACTGATGAGAAGGTGCAGAAGCCAAGTCATTTTGAGAAGTTTCTGTGTCTTCTCTACCTCCCAAAGGAAATTTACTTGCAGCAATGGAGTTTGAACCAGAAGTAGCTGCTGATAAAAATATGCCAGGAGGGTTATCAGACACAGAATCTGAAGATCGCTTCTTGTCAGAGAAGGAACATTGAGGCTGCTCAACCGTCCTGTTTTCTCCTACCCATCCAGGACCAAAATTGAGACCGGCAGGCAAAACACTATTGATTTTTCTTGAAGCAATTTTCCACACAACAGGTCCAAGATTTGCAGCAAAACGTGCCAGGCTTGTAGCATAACCATTCTCTGCACTCAAACCAACCTGATAGACAACAGAAAGTGGGGAAAAGGTTACCACTTATCAATGGGTAAAAACAATATAATTGACACAATAAAATTGGGATAAAAAGTAGTCGTCAGTGTGGTTGACATATTATATAAGTGATCAAGCAGTCTATTCCGGTGATCTGGATTGTTTTCTATTTTTTTTTCATAAACACTAGTTGTCAGAATATTCAAAAACCCTTTTGGATAGATATATAAACATATAATACAACCAAATTACCAGCACAAACCTACCTATATTTGCACCAGAACTTTTTTATGCAATTTATTATGACAATTAGTTTAGGGTGGAAAAGGTCGATCAGACATTCCATCTATATAACTCATTAATTAATCTTTTAACTAATGCATTAATGACCATTATTTGCAGCATACACATAAAACACACCGGAACTAGTTGCTTCACTTCTCCATCCAAGGTGGAAAAGGTACATTGCTCATGTCCAGAGGTCAATGAATGGTTGTAGGAGTCACGCCTGTTCTCATCTACTGCAAAATGTTTCATCCCATACTTCGTCACAGCCTTCACGACAGAAGCTACAAAAGGAGAGAAAAAAATAGCTCAATATGAAAAAAAAAAACATTCAGTAATAACATTTCACATTTAAAAAAGTTAAGAATCAGGCTGTTAAAATAGCAAACCTGGAAATTCATTCTCCCATTCAGTTGAACAACTGGCATAATTTTCTTTGCTAGGAGAACCCCAAGAGGACCTGTTTAATGTATCAGAAGGCCATAACTTGCGGGAAGTAAGTTCTTTCCTCAAATTGTAAGTGTTTGAAAGGCTGGAGGCATCTCGACCAGCAGCTAGAGTTGCATCTGAGGGATGCTCAGAACCAACACGGTCAAAAGATGATGACACCAATGACTTTTTGAGGCTCTTTCCAGGAGGCCTACCTCTCCTCACAACTTTCGGTTGGGGTTCACCTTCGTCACTATCTTGCCTCAAATTCTCAAAGTCCTTTTTAGCCAGCTCTTGTATTGATCGTGCCTAACCAACCACTCAAAATTTAAAATAATAGAAACCAGAGTATCATGACAAAGGAATTAATAAAACTAAGACTAAGACCAAGAAAAACCTGTCGAAAGTAAATTGTATCCGGTGCATTGTACTGCATTGCATTCGAGCATATTAGAAAAACATCCATCTGCAGGGAAAAAAACTTGCAAATTTCAATTCCAGTTCCAGAAACATCAAGTATCATGCCAGGAAAGCGTATGCAGGAAACTAAATCCCCAAAAACGAATTTTTGTTACTACATGTTTGTAAAAACTAAAGACTATCCTCACTGGACAAATCCAGTGCATTCATACCGACTTGAAAATTATTTCATTAGGATTTTCCTCTATTCAGTTAACCTCATAGGGAAGAGAACGCTGTTATGATCTCAAGCTAAACAAAACAATTTCTGCAATCAAACTCACAAATCATGGGCATTTCCAATTGAATTTTATATCATATAAACATTGATAAAAAAAGGCAAATAGAAAAATGTAATATGTATAAAGAACATATTGCGGTACAGGATTAGTGATACAAATTTAATTGTCAATAACCCAGACAGGATATGCAGGGGCTGGAATTATTGTAATTATTTCTGATTGTGTAGTTTGCCACTGACATTGTAGCAAAAGTTGCTGTTAGTGGGAATAAAATTTATCCAAAAAAACAAATTAAAGAATCTTGCAGGCTTAAGGGACCAAAATGCTATCCCAGCAACTGGACTTAAAATGAAAATTTATCAACAAAACAAATTAGAGGCATCTTGCAAGGACTTAAAATGAAGAACTAAAATTTATCCAAAAAAACAAATTAAAGAATCTTGCAGGCTTAAGGGACCAAAATGCTATCCCAACACCTGGACTTAAAATGAAGAACTAAAACATTATAGCCAACAACATTACTACAGCTATCTTAAAAGGCACGGCATGCCTTCAACAAGAACTTGCTTGATTGGCAACAAAAACTTGACTCACCATATACAATTTTCTACAAAACACACAAATCAACCAAATCCTGAAAAAACAGAAACTTAATCACCATTCAAGGTAATACAGTCAAACAACTTAATCAGCCATCCCTCTCCACCCCGCCTGAAGGTAGACAGATAGATGAACATTGCATCCATATTAGCAAAGAGAAGGCTTGCAAAACAAACCTCAAATTGTTCCAAGGTAGTATAGGCTCCACCATCAAGTTTTTTCCTGACGGTAGAAAAGTCCATCGGGTGTGCAATAATGTCATGGTAATCAGGAAGCTGTATCAAGACCAACCCAACATTATCTCATGAACTGGGATTTCACTTTCCAGTAATCTACATTTATGCAAGAATGAAAAAGAAAATGCACCTCTTCAGGATCCACTGGCTCTGAGAATACCCCGTAAGTGTCTTTCCTATAAAAACAATCGAAACCCAATAAACAGAAGATCGGATGAGAAAAAGGAAAATCAAATGAACCAAAAATTTTAAAAATAAAAATAATACTTTTGAAGCCTGTCAAGAATGAACACCAACAACTTTTTGTCTGGCAAAGGAGTCGTGGGGCCAGACTCCACCGGTGACCCTGTCCACAAATAAAACATAAAATTAGTTTAGTTACCAAAACCCAACGCCTGTGATTTCTTTTTAAGAATTCCCAGAAATGCCTTTTTCATGAAAACCGAGATTGATTTATACCATGAAGAGTGTCTGTCACTTTCGATAACTTTTCTTCCTGTAAATAAGATAAACTCTCATATCAACAACAAACATATGTATGTATATTTATTATTTACCAAAAAATACATTATTTATTATTCATAAAGCTCACAAAATAAAAATATATTGGAATGGAAATTTGCCTTGACTATTGAAGAATTAGTGAGGAAAGTTACATTTAAAAAGCTACAATAATGCAAAGCAAGTACCCAGAAAAAGGACATTGAAGTATTAGTATTAAAGAGAAAAAAAAGACAAAATGAAGCTTGTCAGACATGATGGTCTGTGCATCTATTATTTTTCACAAAAATAAAGGCCAGATTAAACTCAAGACAATAAATAAATAGAATAATAATGGAAAATTCGTAAATCAGGAAAGAAAGGAAAACTGTTCTCAACACAACTTGAAGTTCGAAGAAAATCAAAAAGTTACAACAAGACCCAATAAATAAATAAAGAAAACACATTACTTAAGTCAAACTCGTTCATTCATCTCGTTTCAACTTCCAATTATAAAAATTCGGCGTACAAAAGCTATTTTTCGAAACCCAAAAAAAATTAATCACTGAAAATAAAATATCCCCAAAAAATAGGAAAATCCTTTTTGTTTCTATTACAAAAACAGCGCTTTGGAAAACCAACGAATATAGTATTATATGTTTTGGTGGATGATTAATCACCGTCTGATCAGATCCAGGCTTGACAGTGGTAAACTTGCGCGCGTCGGGTTCGTCACCATCCGCATTAGAATCAGATCCATGGGATGCCGAATTGTGCGCCAAAGGAATTGGATAATGCTGATGATTACGAGAAGAATTGAAGCCAACCAATAATTTATGCTTCTTCTGTTGGCGGTCGTCGTCGTCGTCATCTCCTCCGGAAACAGGGGAGCCACCGTTGAGATTAGTAGGGCGGCGAGCGGATCGGCGGGACGAATTGATGGAAGAATTAGGGTTAATGAGATTAGGGGGGTTTTGCAGCGGCTCCTGCAATTGTTGTTTGAGAGAGCGTTTTTGGAGTTCTAAGAGAGAGGGTCTTCCCTTCTTCTTCCTCTTCCTCGTTGTTGTCTCCGCTGCTATCTCACCTCCACCGCCCATTGCTTTTTCTTTTTCTCTCCTCTCTAAACAGCCTTTGGATTCATTATTCCGTTTATTATATTGTTTTTTATTGATGTTTTTTAATAGGAACATTAATAGGCGAACGGAGGGGGTATAAGATGCCAGCTTGGAGATGAAGTCACGTGAAATGGACGGAAGCGCGCGTGCCCAATATTCATCGACTGCCAAAGTGTGAAACTATGGCTGCCAGAGGGCCAATTTCATTTTTCGTTTTTATTTACTTAGAAGATGGAAACTAGAAAAATAGCCATTTTCGTTTTTATTTGTTTAGAAATTGAAAATTGAAAACAAAACATTCTGCACTAGACTTCTAGTATATAGTAATATGTGGAAGCCTGCAAATATTAGTTTTACCTTTCGAAACAAAGTTTATCGCACAATAAGATCGTATAAGTGAAGAAGTCCCCGATACACAAGTTGGATAGTAAGCCATTAAATTTTAGTAATAAAAGATTAGTTATATATTGAATTCGAACCACAACATGTTAGTCTAATAGGATAAAAAATTTATTTAAATAACGACATTATTCATTTAAGAGAAAATTAGATAACGACAATCTCACGTCTAATCTATTCCAACTAGGGGAGTAAACAAGCCGAGTCGATCTAGACTAGTGTTGAGCTCAACTCTACTCAAGTAGTTTGTGAACTGCCTCGCCTCATTTACAACCCTAATAATAATAATAATAATTGTTGAGTAGATTTATTCAACAACATTAATAATAATAATAATAATAATCCAACAACATTCATTTTAATTCACTTTAATTTTTAAAAATTAAAAAATTTAGTATATTGTATTTTCAAATAGCTCACGAGCTTACCTTTAGGCTCCGTTCAACAGAGCTTCTCCACCAGCTTTTGGAGAAGCTCCACCGAACGAGCTGCTTTTGGTGCCTCTGAAATATAATCACTCATTTTTATCTGGTTTGTAAATATTATGTTAATATATTAGTATAATAATTAATATATATTATTGCATGTATACATTTATAATATTATTAGGTGTGTATTATGTATGTGTGACTAATGTGCATGTGGTATGTGTGTGTTGTGTGTATGTATGCATATTACGTATGCCTTAATTGTTTGTATGTATAATGTGTGTATACTTATATTAATTAGGTGTGTGAACAAATATACATATATGTGTGCTATGTGTTTGAATGTTATATGATATACATGTTAATTTGCATGTATGATTGTATGTACGAAAATTATATATGTGTATATGTTATTATATTGTTATTATGGTATTATTATTATTATTATTATTATTATTATTATTGGGTTTAAATTAAAAACAGATCAGATCATAATATAAAAACCCATCTAAGTTATTATTAAATGTCCGGTCCAAGTTACAAATAAAAACCCAAGTATTAAAATATTACAAAGGCCCAATTTGCTAGCCCAATCTAACTAAAAACCCTAATCTAATAAAAGCTATTAGGAAAAGAGAAATTCCTTGCATGAGAACCACACATTTGAGTTGGTGAAACTGCCTAAGGGCAAGAGAGCATTCAAAAACAAATGGGTGTTCAGGTTCATGAAAAGATTGAACTGGCATAAGGTAAGCTCGATGTTTCGGGGAAAATGATTCATAAGATAAGACAAAAATCCTTCAACAGGATAAGAAATTTGAGAGGATCAACGAACCTAAGAGATGGATTCAGAATCTGAGGAAGCGGTTAGAAGGAAAGTAATTGGGCTAGACTGCTGATCTTCTGAGTAATCTTCCCCTGAGAAACATAGTGTAATCGTCGCCGAGAATAAACATGCTGTGCTGGGTGACTGGAATCCTCTGAGGTCAGCTGAACAGACTGACAATTGGCAGAAGATGCTGGGCAAGGCTGCTGGCCTGAAGAGTGAGGCCGATCCGTAACATCAACTGCAGAAGAATGAGGTTCGAGTTGATGAACATGAGAAGGCCAAAATACATCCCCATCACCATTCTCCCACGGGTCTTATTAATTAGGTTAAGGAAAATATGAGGCGACCTCATTAAAGAGAACATTCAAGAATACATCTAGTCTCTTGGATTTCACGTCATAACATCTATACTCAGACTAAGCATATCCAAGAAAGACACAATTAGTTTCCTTGGGAACAATTTTTCTCTTAACTCCGCAGGAATATGAACAAAACACGTGCATCCAAACACTCGCAAATGCCTATAGGATGATGCTGCCCCAGTAAGAAGTTCGTGAGGTACCGCTACAGCTTATTCCCCCTCTCTTCCCCTCTCCCCCAAAAAGGAGAGAGATGTCTCGTCCCTTCTTTATGCGCATCCATATACATAGCCAGACACAAAGGTGTACAATCAGTTCAAAATCGGCAGTTTTTTAAGTTCATTCACTGTATGTAGGTTCTCTTACTTGCTCTAGTGGCTGGCAAACGCCAACCGAGAGGGGAGAACGAATGGCTTAGGAGTCGAATAGTTCCGAGCAGACTCGTAGAGTTGCTGTTTGGATTATCGTAGAATAAGATGAGCTATCTTAGAAAATGACTTAACTTAAAAGGCAGGTGCCGCCGCCGCTGCGAGGCGATGGAGTAACTTGTCTGGTATTGCGGTGCCCGTTACAAGAATGAAATGACGCCCCAGCTCGACTCGAGACCAAGACTCCTTACAACTCGCACTAATAGCGGCGCTGAGTGGCCGGAGATTGATTGAAAAGGCAGCCCTGCTGCCCCTAGCCACTTAACTACTCGTGCTCGTAGCTCGATCGGGGCTTAAGAGTGCGGTCCAGCGGAAAAACAGAAGTCGTCCGTATCAAGTAATACGTGAATTGCTCAGTAGTGCTTCGCTGCTTGATGTTGCCCCGCTGGCGGAAATAGCTTAATGGTAGAGCATAGCCTTGCCAAGGTTGAGGTTGAGGGTTCAAGTCCCCCCTTCCGCTCTTGGCTTCGTCGTTTAGTGGTAATGAGTGGAGTGCATAAGCCCCTTTAGAGAGAGGGGGGCGAGCAGCAAGCAGACCCTTGTATAGGGTTCCAAACCTATCTTACTAATAATAAGAAAGGGGTAAGCCAAAATCTACTCCTAACAAGTTGCTGGCTTTTCAGCCGTTACACGCTTCTATTTTTCAGCAGGCTTCTTCAAATACCCCCCCAAAAAAAGTTGGGGTTATAACTAAAAGTAGCTAGCTAGCGCGCTAGCGTTTTCCCTTACTAGTAAAGGCGTCGCTAGTTGTAGCGCGCAGTGTACTGCTGAATAAGAAAAGCGGATTGATATTACTAATGACAGATGAAGGTTGAGGATAGAACATGTTCGATGCCTCGCCCTTGTCTCCTTCGACGAAGACTCAAAATGATGGGAATCTTATCGATAAAGAAGAGGCATAGCCATCGCCTCTCGATCCAATCCGTCTTCCCTAGCCTCCCCAACACACTCTTGATACAAAATAAACCTCCCGCCATAGAGAATAGATCTAAAGTCTGGGTACCCTCGATCACCCTTCCCTTGAACCTAAACTGGTCGAGAGAGATGAACCCGCACCACATTTTTTAACCTTCGAACCGAAACCCCCAACTAGAGATGTAATTCCATAGCCTAAACAACTCAGTTGAGAGCTCCGTGACTAGTTCAAGAGAAGGTCCACCAATAATTGATAGGCCATGGGGATGGCCTCATTCGACTAATCAGAGAGCCCTGGCCCTATCTAACACATAGATGCACAAAAATAGGGGATTAGTTGATCAGAAAGCTTAGGCAGGAGTAGGACATTCCATAAAAATCTTTCTGATCCTCTAGCCTCTCAAATCTAATTTTTTTTATCGGGGTGAATTCTAAGGTTCCTTATTCCGGTTATAAAGCAGAAGAAGAGGGAGAATGGGCACAGCCCCACCAACAGTCCGCGTTTTCAACCCGAAAGGAATTAAAAATGAAACAAGAATCTGTGTTCACTATCTATGAGGTGGAGTGCTTCGAATAGGATCCGATCCCATCCCAGCAGTCAAACTTCTTCCTAACCCGGCTCACCTACCTCTGAAGTTGGAATGCCTTTTTATAGAGGAGGCCCGAGGAATCAAAAGTTTAAAGTGGGATGTGGAGTGATTGGTGATGGATGGTGGTTATGAAATCAGTTCTGCATCAAATGATGAGCCTGTGCGAAATCTTTTTCTTTTATTGGCGTCCGATAGGTAGGCTATTAGATTGAGTCGAAAGCCTACCAACGCATAAAGGTTCTGATTCGAGCGAGAGCCTAAATGAGGGAGGCGATAACAAGAAGCGGTCATCGTTCGGCGGCCGACAGCTCTACTAAGCGAAGAACCGCTCGCTGCCTTTTTTCTTCGCGAATAACATGTGCAGGTAGCCTAGGAGAAGAGAATCAAGCTACCTTCACCTACCTCCCATCTATATCTATAGGCGGCAATGGTAAGAGCTGGTAAGCATGGTAACTGTATCGGCGGTCGGGGTCGGCACTCTGCGTTCTATCTGGGTTCCGCTCTTAAGTACGCCTCACCTCACATAGAAGAAGGGGGACCCTTTCAATAGAAGAACTCGTGTGAGTGGGAGGGGATTGAATCATTCATTTATTAGATACGTCTTCTTCCGTGATCCATTTCATGTCAACTCTAATTAGTTATCAAAAGGCCTACTTTACAAAGGAAACGAAACGTCGTTTCCCGGTAACCTTGGTCACTGTCGGTTTCCGCAACCAAGCTTTTTTTCATTCTGAAGGGCTTGCGGCCAAATTCAATGAACTATTGAAGTTATCGAGAAAGTACCAAATGCTGACGGTGACGAAGAAAAGTAAAAAAGGTTTTATATAATTAAAAAATGTATGTTGAGCACCTCATGGATATGTCATAATAGATCCGAACACTTGCCCTGGATCGACTTCCAGATCATAATTGCTCTAGTGAATAACTAAAAAAATAGATAGATAAAAAATAGATAGATAGATGAGAGATAGAAGATAAAAAAAACTAATTATAAACGTCTCTCATAGGTTCACTAATTACTTGACTGTTGGCGGGTCTCTTTGTATGTGTTGTCCGAAAAGAGGATGACTCAATGATTATTTGTTCACCGGAACCAGAAGTAAAAATTTTGGTAGATAGGGATCCTGTAAAAACTTCTTTCGAGGAATGGGCTAGACCGGGTCATTTCTCAAGAACAATAGCTAAGGGACCTGATACTACCACGTGGATTTGGAACCTATATGCCGATGCTCACGATTTCGATAGCCATACCAGTGATTTGGAAGAGATTTCTCGTAAAATATTTAGTGCCCATTTCGGCCAACTCTCCATCATATTTCTTTGACTGAGCGGCATCTATTTCCACAGTGCTCGTTTTTCCAATTATGAAGCATGGCTCAGCGATCCTACTCACATTGGACCGAGCGCCCAGGTGGTTTGGCCAATAGTGGGCCAAGAAATCTTGAATGGTGATGTGGGTGGGGGTTTCCGAGAAATACAAATAACCTCTGGTTTTTTTTTCAGATTTGGCGAGCATCTGGAATAACTAGTGAATTACAACTCTATTGTACCGCAATTGGTGCATTGGTCTTTGCGGCCTTAATACTTTTTGCCAGTTGGTTCCATTATCACAAAGCGGCACCAAAATTGGCTTGGTTCCAAGATGTATGTAGCGTTGCACGCGCGAGACCGATCGTATTCCCCATGCCACATGGCAAGATCTCGTACAGAGCATCTTTCTCCAAATTGTATCCTGGTCGTCCAATCCATGCAAGATCTTAGCCGTACGACTCTTGACATCTTCCATCACGTGGCCATCCCGCTAGAAATCCCGCGCTACCGTACGACTTTCACCTGCCTCTCACCAATTGAGCATGCACAAAGAAAAATCAAACATCATCAAAGTCAGATCAAAAGTATGGGCAACCATCAACCACAGTAGATATTAGGTTTTTTATACATATATTTCGGATATAAAAATCCACAACCAGAGATCAATGTAACCAGTTATAAAACACAATCAAATAAAAATGTTTTCAAATAAATATATTGCCTTTTTAGTTCCATTTCGAGTCGAAAAAAATAAACAAAAAGGGGAAATCGGAGTCAGAGTTTACCTTTGGCCGTTGTTTCAATCTCGGTAACAAGCCTCATGGTCTCTTCTTGAGTCATACATGGTGACCCGAACAGATCTAATTTTATAAAAAGTAGGATTTTTAGGGTTTTTTTTATCTTCTTAGATCTAAAAAATGAGTTTTCTTTTATAAAATATAGGTCGAATGTGGGTTTAGATGTAAAAAGGGTATGTTTTGAGGTTGTTTCAGGGTTAGCCATCGCCGACGAGTGGCGGTTGGCAGTGGCCCGTGGTGGCCGATGTGGTGGCTAGGCACTGGAATCTAGAATTGGGGTCTGAATTCATAAATAACTCATAAGGGATGGGGTTTTTATCTTTTGAATCAAATTTCAAAATGCCAAAGGCCTAGATCTGAACCAAATGGGTCTTTTTATAGACCTTCTTTTTTTAAAATGGTCCAATTGCCCACTAAGGACCTTCATCCTTTGTGTTTTTTCATTTTGAGTTTGCCCCTTGGTCTAATCGTAACCCTAGCCCCTGTTATTCTTTAAAATCTTTCATTTTAGTCATGCAATTAACCGAAATCAGTGTGCTAATGGCAAAATTACCTACTTAGTCATTCCATGTTTTGATATTTTTCAGTCTGAACTTACCCCTTGGTTTTATTACATAATTAGTCCTTTTAGGTTTTGCTTAGATTTTAATCTCGTCCCTAAATTGGTTTTTATTTGTTTTAATTTCTGTCATTTTGTCTTATTTTATTTCATTTCAGTCCCTTTGTCTGATTTAAATTATTATGCTTTTGATTTTTTTGGTATGTTTACATTGCCATTTTATATTTCACGTTCCTTTTATATATGTTTTTCTTGTATTACATGTATATTTATGTTTTTATAATATGTATATTGGTTTGTGATATCATGTCTTTGTGTTTTAGTTTGTTTGTTCACATCGTATATATGCATGTTTTAGGTGTTAGGTTTTAGTTTATCTGTACATAGTAAGTTTTTGTATGTTAGCATAAATTTTCATGTCCTCTTTGTTTCTTAGGTTACATGTTAGTGTGGAAATTTGTCAATATTGTTATGATGTGTTTGTAATATGCATGTAAATTGTGCCATATATTAAGTATCTAGTATTAGTTTTTTATGCTAGCATGTTGACTTGATTTGTTAGTTTAACACCATATTTTATCTATGTCATGCATATATTGCATTGCGTTTTTTATATATTTTAACATGCATATATATGACTAATTAATCCTTGAAGCATGTTTCTTCCTTTTTATATGTTTTCGTTTATGCCTTATTGTTATTTATCATGATATGTTATATTATGTTCATGTATTTTTTTTATCCTTTTTGTTTAATTTTGTAATATTCATATTTTCATGTTTTAGTATCATGTCGATGTGAATGTATGTTCTTTTTAAATTGTTTTCTAAGATTGCATAATGGAATATTATTTGTCAATGCGGTGCCCTTTTATTCGAGCGTAAACGTGGCCAGTATCAAGCACAGTGATGGTGGTTTATCGGTTTACTCTTGAATAACGGGGCCCTTGAAATTTACTCACACTTATAACCAAATTTTAATTTAATCATCATTTTAATCCATAAAATTTAATATTAATAAAGCGGTAATTATTAAAGTACCAATTTTTGGTGGTGTAGGGGTGCTAATCCTTCCCCATCCGTAACCGACTCCCGAACCCAACATTTTTAAAATCTCTGGTTTTATGGAGTCCGGCCTACCTTAGTGGCCGTTGGCGACTCCATTTTTAAATAAAATACGGTTTTTCTAAAACCCCTCGAAATACATATTTTTAAATACCCGAAAAACCCCAAATACCTTAAAACTCGTTTTTAGCGAAAACACCCGAACAAAAGGACATCACTATAGATGGCGACTTCGCTAGGGACATTTTTTATGTTTTTCAAAAAAAATAAAGAGAGTCAAGCTTTTTTCAAATAATTACCGCTTTAGCAATATTGGAAGTTCTAGATTAAAGTGGCTAATAAATTAACATTCGGTTATAATTGCACGTTTATTTTAACTTATTTAAAAATTTGGCATATAAACATATCCTTTTTAAGTGGGGGAAAACGTTAGTGCTTTCGTGAGGATATCATTCCTCCGTATGGGCCTATCAAAGTACCTTCGAGGCTTGAGTACCTTATGTTTTCGTGATGATATCGTTCCTTCGTAGGGGCCGAATGGGTCCCCCTAAATTAAACCCGGTTGAAAGGAACCTATAATGGGTGATGATCGGGGGCCTTGCTACCCTTAGTAGGGGACAGCAAGGACAATTCAGGTACCTTCTAGCACCAACACTGCATGTAGAGAACATTAAAAGGCCACCCTTTTAGAGCCATGCGGATAACCCAGGTGTTTTAGACGAAATGTAAATAAGGTTGTTTTGTTTGTTTATCTTATTTAATTTGCCATTTACTTATGTATTTGTTGCTTTTAACTGGTATTGACTTGTTTTCTTTTTTGTTTTGTTTTTGCATATATCATCGCATTCACATTACATAGGGTATTGATTCCCGAGTGGTTTCTCCCATAATAGATATTTCATGATGGACCAAGGGTTCTTTGACTTGACGATAAGGGGTTCGGTTCTAGAGTTTCTTCCCAAAGCTAGATCAGGGACAGTAGAAGTAGGATCGTTCAGAGACTCCATGTTAAATTCGGCAAGTAGTGTTAGTTCTGGTAACGAGCGAGGTGGAGTACAAGAGTTAAATAAGTAAATGCCGAGATGATGAACCAGATAAATGCTATGATGAAAGGTAAGCAGCCTGTCGAACTTAGAGAAAAATCGATCAAGGATCAGAATGTATAACAGAATGGTCAGAATGTTAAGATAGACAATGCTGTTAAATACAACAAGTTGAATCCTTTTGTGATTAATCTCGAGAAACAGACATGTGACATATCTAGGGCAGATACCCAGAAAGCAGAGGCAAGACCAGGAGAAGCCCGAGAATCAAATGACATAAAGAGGCATTGTTCTATACCTATGAGATACACCGAGCTACATTCGTTGCTAATTAAAAGGAATCTTATCATACCGGTGAAGTCCGTACCAAAGAGATCTCCTTATTCGAAGGGTTACAACAGTCGTGTCTGGTGCACTGCCACATAGGGGGTTCGGGTCATCACACTAAAAACTACGGGACCCTGAAGAGAAAAGTTCAAGATCTTATTAGGATGGGAGTTTTGGGTTTCGAAGACGGACAACCCTGATTCTACAGTGAGCTAGCCATTGCCCGAGGGGCAAAGTCGAAGAAGGGTCAATGCCCAGTCCAAGGTTTGAGTAACACAAAAGTGGGTCATTCAAGTGGGACAAATTCAGAAGTCGAGAGTAAAAGTATCTCAGAAGATGAACTTGCATTCGAGTATAGCCAGCTCAAGCATAAGAGGTATGATTCGAGTAAAATACCAAATGGTATACAAGATGAGTACCAGAAGTTTCACTTTGAATTCAAGAATGATGGTCCGGTGACACCTCTAAAAGATGGGTTAATGGCATAATTCAGCTGAAGAACGATTTGGAATGTTGGAGGCGGAAATGTAAAACTAGTAAAAATAAAGCCAGATCATTGTCACAGAAGCTGAGAGCCAACGCAACATTCTTCAAGGTAAGTTGGAAAGCAGTTTGGCTATGGACGAGATCCTAAAATCAAGTCTGCAGCAGAAAAATGGAGGAATCTCATCCCTTCAAATGGAAAATGCAGCAATCAAAGAACAGATAGAAAGGCTCAAGACTTCTTTGTATACCAGCGAGATTCGTGCTGACGCGTACAAGCAGGCCGGGTATGAAAGTTTCAAAGAAGTCACTATCAAGCTGCAAAAGGTTGAGCAGAAGATACAGGAGAAAGACAAAGACATGAAGATCGTTATGACTCAAGCGCGGCAAGTAGCCCATCATGTAGCAGACTTAGCTGATGCAGCAATGCCAATAAGCCAGAATATGGATCCAGCGTTAGACCGCGAAGGGAAGCCGACGAGACTATTTAATGAGGTTAAGAAATTAGTAGCTAGAGCTTACCGATATCTGTAAAATCCTAATACATGATGTAATGAAAGCTTTTGGTCTAAATGAAAGATGTTCTATGGTGACAAATCACTTGCGGAATCAATACCTTATTGCATTCATGCATTGCATTTGCATCATATCATTTGCATTGTTTAATGATTTTATCATTGCATGGCACTTCATCATTTAATTTCTGGGGTTCGGTGGCAGAACTAGTTGAGAAAATAGAACAAACTAAGGAGTCGAGGCTTGACCTGCTAGAAGAAAGAATCGAGAATAAGCTAAAGAAGAAAGAAAAATAGATGTTTTCAATATGAGGGAACTCTGCCTAGTCTCTGATTTGGCTATTCCTCCAGATTTCAAGATTCCCAGATTTGCGCTGTATGACGAAACTAGTTGCATGAAGGTTCACTTGACCACATTTTGCAGAAAAATAGAGGGATACATGAAGAATGAAGAGCAATTAATCCACCACTTCCACGATAGCCTGATAGGACCTACCGTAGTGTGGTATAACCGTTTAAGCATAAACCAAGTTCGGTCATGAGGTTACCTTGCTAATGCCTTCTTGAGTCAGTACAAATATGCTTTAGACTTAGCGCCCTGTCGTCAGTTTTTTCAGAACGAGAAAATGAGACCAAATGAAAGCTTCAAGGAATATACACTAAGGTGGCAATGTTTGGCAAGCCAAGTCCAGCCTTCTATAGCAGAAGAAGAGTTGACTCCTCTGTTCCATACAATGCTTCCATTTCCTTTCTTCGATATGATGTTGGAGAAATCAAGAAGCAGATTCGAGGATTTTATGACGATTGGAGATAGGATAGAATATGCAATCCAAGAAGGAAAATTAGGGTCTAAGGACCTAATTGAAGAGAAGGCAGATGAAGACAAAGAACTAAATAAGTGTCACCTCTAAGGTTCTCGTTGTAACGACCCGGATTCCAGAAATCTAAGGATCAGCTTTGATTGAGGCATGGGCCTCATGTTTGGGTTGTGTTTCTTTGGGGTTTTATGAGCCATTTTGGGCCAGCTTGTGTGTTGGGCTCATGTGGTTTTTGGTTTGGGTTGAGATAGAAGGTAGAAGGGTAATGTGGTAAATGCTAATTTTGAAGAGTGAAAGGGGGATGGTTGCTTTTCTTCTGCATTTTGTAGGGAGGTGAGATCTCCTTGCCTTAATGTCATATTTCTCCCATTTCAAACATCATCTCTCTCCTAAAACACCACTATCAAAGGTAGAATTTTGTGAGTTTGTGTTGTGAATCTCGTTTGGCTTGTGGAGGGAAGTTTTACCAGCATCCAAGGATTTACATTTCAAGGTAAGCTTTGTTTGGTTTGGAGAAAGAATGAGGTTGTTGGAGGTTTGATAGGGTAAGACGGGATTGGAGTTTGAAATCTCTAATCTTTGGTTTAGTTTATGTTTTTGGCCTCTATTATCTTCCAGCAACGTTGTGATACATTTTGTAATCCTCTCATATAGAAAAAAAGTTTAAGAGCTCATCCAAGGCTCAAGAAGGGAGGAAGGCTTGAAGCTTTGGAAGAAGGGCTTGTGTTATCAGCTAAGCTAAGGTTAGTACACTACTAACTCCCATAGTTTCCTGGAAATCATAAAGTTGGGCTTTGAAGCATGATTTGGTGTTTTTGGCCTTGGTGTAAATTGAGGGGTTGTTAATGGCAAATTATATAATTGTTGTTGTAAGGGCCTAAAATTGATATAAATCCACTTAATACCTTCACAATAACTTGTACGATCGATTTGGGGTTTAACTATGGGGGTTAAATAGGGTTTCTAGGTAAAACCCGTATCAGAGTTCGAAAATCAGGCTTGCGTACTGATATTAGGGCTAGGGTATCGGTACGCCTTAGTGGAACATGGGAAGAAATTGTAAGGGGCGTATTGGTACGCCTCCCTATGTATCAGTACCCCTTTACAAGTCAGAAATTCCAGTAGCACTTTCGCATATTAGTACGCATAGGACGTATCGGTACGCACTGTTACATTGCCTTTGAAAGGCTTGGCGTACCGGTACACGTATATGGAGTACCGGTACAATGGTGGATCGGTACGGGGTGATACTGGTACCGATGGTGCGTACCAGTACGGAACGGAGCGTATCGTATCGGTACGGCTTATGAGTTCAATCTTTTGAACCTAAAATATGTATCGGTACGCATGGTTGAGTATCAGTACGCAGAGGGGAGTATCGATACCCATATAGGAGTATCGGTACTCACTGGGCTTTTTGCCCAAGAAATTTGGCTTTGCGTTCGGGGGTGCTATAATTTGAGGCAAAGGGTCTTAGGGGTCCCTTAAGGTGTAAAGTAAATACTAAAACTGAGAAACTGAGATTTTAACCCCATATGAAAATTAATTGGCTAATAACTTGGTAAATATTGAGTAAATTGTGTGAGGTAGAAATCCATAGGGATCATAGGTGGATCCATCAAGGCTGTGTGGTAAATTAGGGTCCTTGCTGTGTGCTGAGAGACACCTAGGTAATCGAGTCATCCCTTGTTATTGGGATTGGATACCCTAAGTGTGTTGCAAAACCTTAAGATTTCCCGAATGTTGGATCTCGATGCTATGTGGACACGGGCCTCATTCGAAGATGCTTGATGTAATATTCCATGCATGGATGTAGGATCCCGATGCTTAGTAGATGCGGGCCTCATTCTTGAGTATAAGATCCTGATGCTTAGTGGACGCGGGCTTTGCTCAGAGTATAGGATCCCAATGCTTAGTGGACGTGTGCCTCATTCTATATATAATTATGGTTATCTGTGTGATGCTATATAAGTGTATGAGGTTCTCGTATGAGTTGTGTACGCGATCATACATTCATAATGACATGTGTTTAGGTGGTTATGGTTGCGCCATTGTTATATTGCCATGATATCATTCTTGTTGCATTGCTTTATTTATGATTTGCATGAAGCATGGTTGAGTGGCGGTGTATCCACTAAGCTTGTTAGCTCAGCGTTTGGAATCGTTGTTTTCGTTGGCAGGTTAATGTGAGGCTTGAAGGGTCACCATAAAGGTTGGATTTCAGCATCGACTCTATTGGTTGAGTACAACTACTAGATGTAATGGGCTATGTATTTCGTAGGACCCTATATGTATTTGTAACTCTTATTTTGTATTATTTGGTCAAGTCAAATGTTTTTAATATTTGTAAGTGGAGCTCCGTATTTACTATTTAAAACATCGGGATTCAACTATATTATTAATGTATGGACTCATGTTTTTATTGGACTTATTCTATTGTGATTGAAAAAATGATAAATTTTAACGGTGTGGGTTTTGGGCTTAGGGCCCAAATGTGACATCCGGGTCAAGGGTGTTACATTTAGTGGTATCAGAGCCTATGTTTAGTCGTTTCTAGGACGTCCCTAAGGGAGTCTAGAGAGTGTATAGGTGTCTAGTGAATACATGCCCATGAGTCGAAGTCGTACTTATTTTAAAGCTGAAATTTGATGGTGTGACCTTGTTTGTTGTTGTGCAGAAAAGAATCATGCCAAGGAGGGCAATAATTAATAAGAAAAAGTTTGGGCTCTAGAGGATGGAGCTTTGATGAGGAATATATGCCTGGCACGGAAGATATGTCGAAGGACATAGTTGACCGGGGAGTCAACTATTTCTCACATCTGAATTGGGCGTTGCATCAGATCGTGAGGGCGATACCGAGGGCATCTGTCACCCCTCGTAAGGCACCTGTTAAAAGGGTGAGAAGACAAGACATTATTGATTTCCATGGATCGAGGTGTGATAACCCGGTACAGGTAGAACAATGGTTGTAAGATACCAGTTGGATCATGAGGCATATGGGGTTGAGGTCGGAAGACAAACTGTCATGTATCTTATCCCTGTTGAACGGAAATGGTAAAGAATGGTGGGAAACGGTAGAGCTTGGGTGGTACCCCAATCGACCATCTTGGGATAATTTTCTCGAGGAGTTCGAGAAGAAGTATGTGGGCGAGGCTCACATCGACACCTTGATAGATCGATTCACTCACATTGTGCAAGGAAATCGGTCAATTTTCAAATATGAGCAAGAGTTTCTCCAGTTAAGTAGGTATGCTCCTGAATTAGTTGCCACTGAAAAGGTGAAGTGCAAGAGGTTTTTGAAGGGCTTGAGGATGGAAATCCAGACTTACCTAACTGTTGTACCACCAAAGGTGTTCGCGGAGTTGACTTCGAGTGCCAAGTCTCTTGAGCAAGTGCAAGGCTTAACATATGACCCGTCTGGTGGGCAAGAGAGTTCGGGTAGGAGGACCAAGAACCCCACCAACAATAACTCGTAAGCTTTATTGAGGAGAAGCAAAAATCGATGGAACTATAATAGGGGAGCCTCGAATCGGAATTTAAGGTCAGACCGAATATCTGAGTTAGCTTGTCATAGAAGGCCATCTTTTTCATCCATGATGAGCCCATAGGGTTCATAAATGAGTGCGGGTGCCCCAGTTTGCAATCAGTATAGAAGCAAACACAGAGGCGAGTGTTGGGGAGCAATAAGAGTTTGTTACCAGGATGGATCACCGGATCACCCTGTGAAGGACTGTCTAGTAGCTGTCGTGACCTCTCCAGATCAGGTTCAGAAGACTTCATATCTGACCCAGAGGGGTCGAGGTCTTGCTCGGAAAGGAGTAAGCCATGTATCAGGAAGCACTTTCTAGTCCACCGCGAGAGCGCCAGCTAGGCAGTATGTAGTTAAGGCTCAGGAGGATTATACAGCTACAGATGTTATTTCAGGTACGTTCACCTTTTTTTTGGTTCTTATTGTTTCCCTTGTGGATTCGAGGTCTATCCACTCCTATATTCATAATGGGATATCTCAGCAGTGGGGTATTCCTACCGAAAATCTAGAGGTAGGAGTCTGTGTGACTAGTCCCTTGGGACAAGATGTGATTGTGGACATGGTGTATTGAAGATGCCCGATCGAGGTTCAAGGGTCGTTATTTCCAGTGGATTTAATGGTTTTACCATTTCAAGAGTTCGATGCCATCTTGAGGATGGATTGACTCTTTAAGCATGATGTTAGTCTGGGATTTGGAGGAAAGAGTTAGAAGCTTCGTGTTGCAGATGGTTCCAAGCTGATTGTGAGATGTGAGATAAACCCATGTCTATCTGGTGTAGTATCGGCCTTGTCAGCTCAGAGGTTGCTGTAACAAGGTTGTAAAGCCTTTTTGGCCCATATGGTGGATGTAGGGGTTGAGGGTCCAATGCTTGAAAATCTTCGGACGGTTAATGAGTTCATCGATGTGTTCCCGGAAGAGTTACCCGGGCTACCTTCTAACTGTGAATTAGAGTTTCAGGTTGATGTAATACTGGGTATGGCACTAGTGTCTATCACACCGTATCGGATGACACTCGCAGAAATGAAAGAGTTAAAGAACCAAATTCAAGAGTTGCTAGAGAGAGGTTTTATCTGACCGAGTGTTTCACATGGGGAACACCAGTCTTGTTAGTCAAAAAGAATGACGGGTCTATGAGAATATGTATTGATTATCGGTAGCTTAATAAAGTAACGATAAAGAATCGTTATCCCCTTCCTAGAATTGATGATTTGTTCGACCAGTTGAGATGTGCTTGTGTGTTCTCTAAGATAGACTTGAGGTCAGGGTACTACCAGTTGAAGGTGGTGGATGAAGATGTCCAGAAAATTACTTTTAGGACGTTGTATGAACACTATGAGTTCTTGGTAATGCCGTTTGGGCTTACCATCGCACCTGCAGCTTTTATGGATCTAATGAATCGAATCTTTCACCCGTACATAGATCAGTTTGTTATGGTCTTTATTGATGATATCTTGGTGTATTCGCGTTCAGAAGAATAACACGATTCTTATCTGTGTGTAGTTCTACAGACTCTCTGAGATAAATGTCTTTTGCTAAGTTCAGCAAGTGCGAATTTTGGCTTTCGGAAGTGGCTTTCCTTGGTCATATAGTTACTGTGGACGGGATCCACATGGACCCTCAAAAGATTCGGGCTGTGGTGGAGTGGAAACCTCCACAGAGTGTTTCAAAAGTCCGTAGATTTCTAGGACTTGCTGGGTATTATAGGAGGTTTGTTAAGGGTTTCTCCATTATAGCCGCACCATTGACCAAGCTGTTGCAGAAAAGGGGTCATTTTTGAATGGAATGAGAAAAGACAATTAAAGTTTTAAACAACTAAAGGTTTATCTCACAGAGGCTCCGGTTTTAACTCAACTCGAGCTTGGAAGGGAGTATATTGTGTTTAGTGACGCATCTTTGAACGGACTTGGTTGTGTCCTTATGCAAGTGGGTAAGGTGGTTGCTTACGCTTCGAGATAGCTTAAACCACACAAACATAATTACCCTACCCATGATTTAGAGTTCGCTGCAACCATCTATGCATTAAAGATTTGGAGGCATTATCTCTATGGGGAGAAGTGTTATATTTATACGGATCATAAGAGCTTGAAGTACATGCTTACACAAAAAGAGTTGAATTTGAGGCAACGACGGTGGATTGAGTTGTTGAAAGACTATGATTGCATCATAGAGTATCACCCCGATAAGGCGAATGTTGCGGCTGATGCCCTAAGTAAGAAATCTATGTTGGACTTGAGAGCTATGTTTACCCGTTTGAGGATGACCGAGGATGGAGGTCTTCTAGCCGAACTTCAGATAGAACCTACATTGGTACAAGAGATAAAGAGGACCCAAGCTTTGGACGAAGAGTTAGTAGCATAGATTGAAGCGGTTCAGAGAGGTGAAGCTTCAAACTTTGAGGTACGAGATGGTGGGTACTTGTACTTCAAGGGGCGGTTGGGTGTTTTGGCCTTAGAAGATTTGAGATACCGTATCTTAAGAGAGGAACATTGTAGTCATTTCGTTGTACATCCAGGAAGTAACAAAATGTATCAAGATCTTTGTCTTTTTTATTGGTGGCCAAGCATGAAAAGAGATGTCTCTGAATTCGTGACAAGGTGCTTAGCTTGTCAGCAAGTAAAAGTGAAACATCAGGTTCCATCAGGTTTGCTTCAGCCTATTCAGATTCCACAATGGAAGTGGGATTGGCTCACTGTGGATTTTGTCACCGGGTTACCAATGACCCATAGGAAGCATAATGCCATTTGGGTTATTGTGGATCGTTTGACCAAGTCTGCTCATTTCTTGCCAGTACGGATGGATTTTACCTTGGAAAGGTTAGCTCGGTTGTATATAAAGAAAATAGTCAGGTTGCATGGTGTGCCCTCATCGATCATTTCGGATAGATACTCGCGTTTCACAGCTAGGTTATGGAAGAAGATCCATAATGCCTTGGACACTAAGCTGTATTTTAGTACATATTTTCACCCTCAGACCGATGGTTAGTCTAAGCGTGTCATTCAGATTCTTGAGGATATGCTCCAGTGTTGCACTGTGGATTTTGCAAGAAGCTGGGAGGTCCAGTTGCCACTCTTAGAGTTTGCTTACAACAACAGTTACCAGTCAAGCATTAAGATGGCCCCTTTCGAGGCGTTGTCTGGGCGTAAGTGTAGGACACCCTTGTATTGGATCGAGCTCAATGAGAGGAGGATCGTGGGATCTGATCTGATTAGCCAAACAGAAGAGAAATTTTAGATCATCAAAGAAAGGTTACAAGCGGCGTTTGACCATCAAAAGGCCTATGCAGGTCGAAAACGTAAACATATTGAGTATGATGTCGGTGAAAATGTGTTTCTCAAGGTGTCTTCGTGGAAAGAAATCATTAATTTTGGACGCAAGGGAAAGTTAAGCCCAAGGTACATCAGACCTTATGAGATATTTGAAATAGTAGGACCAGTAGCTTATCGGTTAGCCTTGCCATCGGAGTTGGCTCGTATACACGATGTTTTTCATGTGTCTATGTTGAGACGTTATCGTTATGATCCTTCGCATATTGTTCCGCTTAAAGAAATTGAGGTAAATACCGACTTGTCGTATGAGGAAGTTCCGATTAGGGTTTTTGACACAAGAGTTAAAGAGCTCCGCAACAAATGCATCCCTTTGGTGAAAATGCCATGGAATAATCATGGTGTTGAAGAGACAACGTGGGAAGTCGATGACGACATGAGAGTTCTTTATCCACATTTGTTCCCATCAGGTAAATTTTGAGGACGAAATTTTCTTTTAGGAGGGGAGAGTTGTAATGACCTGAATTTCAAAAATATGAGGGTCGGGTTTGATTGAGGCATGGGCCTCGTGTTTGGGTCGTGTTTCTTCAGGCTTTTATAAGCCTTTTTGGGCCAGTTTGTGTCTTGGGCTCATGTGGTTTTTGGTTTGGGTTGAGATAAGAGGTAGAAGGGTAATGTGGTAAATGATAATTTTGAATAGTGAAAGGGGAGGGCTTTTCTTCTGCATTGTGCAGAGAGGTGAGATAACTTTACATTAATGTCATCTTTCTTTCATTTCAAACACCATTTCTCTCCCAAAACACCACTATCAAAGGTAGAATTTTGTGAGTTTGTGTTGTGAATCTCGTTTGGCTTGTGGAGGGAAGGTAAGTTTTGTTTGGTTTGGAGAAAGAAGCGGGTTGTTGGAGGTTTGAGAGGGTAGGATGAGATTGGAGTTTGGAAGCTCTAATATTTGGTTTAGTTTATGTTTTTGGCCTATACTATCTTCCATCAACGTTGTGATACATTTTGTAATCCTCTCGTGTAGAAAAAGAGTTTGGGAGCTCATCCAAGGCTCAAGAAGGGAGGAAGGCTTGAAGCTTTGGAAGGAGGGCTTGTGTTATCAGCTAAGCTAAGGTTAATACACTACTAACTCCCATAGTTTCCTGGAAATCATAAAGTTAGGCTTTGAAGCATGATTTGGTGTTTTTGGCCTTGGTGTAATTTGAGGGGTTGTTAATGGCAAGTTATAGAATTGTTGTTGTAAGGGCCTAAAATCAATAGAAATCCACTTAATACTTTCATAATAACTTGTAGGATCAATTTAGGGTTTAACTATAGGGGTTAAACAAAGTTTCTAGGTGAAACCTGCACCCAGAGTTCGAAAATTGAGCTCGCGTACCGATACTGGGACTAGGGTATCGGTACGCTTAGGGAGAGAAAGGAAAAAATTGTGAGAGGCGTACTGGTATGCCTCCCCGTGTATCAGTACCCCCTTGCAAGTCAGAAATTCTAGTAACGCATAGGGTGTATCGTTACGCACTGTTACATTGCCTGGGAAAGGCTTGGCATACCAGTACACGTATGGGGAGTACCGGTACATTGGTGGATCAGTACGGGGTAATCTTGGTACCGATGGTGCCTACAAGTACGGAACAAAGCATATCAGTACAGCTTATGAGTTCAGTCTTTCGAACCTAAAATATGTATAGATACGCATGGTTGAGTATCGATACGCAGAGTGGAGTACCAATACCCATATAGGAGTATCGGTACTCACTGGGCATTCTGCCCAATAAATTTGGCTTTGTGTTAGGGGGTGCTATAATTTGAGGCAAAGGGCCTTAGGGGTCCCTTAAGGTGTAAAATAAATATTAAAACCGAGAAACTAAGATTTTAACCCCGTATGAAAATTAATTAGCTAATGACTTGGTAAATATTGAGTAAACCATGTGAGGTAGAAATCCATAAGGATCCTATGTGGATCTATCAAGGTTGTATGGTAAATTAGGGTCCTTATTGTGTGCTGAGGGTCGCCTAGGTAATCGAGTCATCCCTTGTTGTTGGGATTGGATACTGTTGCGCGTAATAAGTGCTACGCAAATGTGCAAGTATACACGTCGCAAGTTATAGTATAAAAGATATCGTCTCCACAGGGATTGGTGCCACTTCAAGAATCTAATCTCTTGCACTGTAAAAAGTAAAAACACAAGTGAAGGATTATAGAAGTTTTAACTAATAACTAATCTAGAAAGCAATTAAGTAAAAGAAAAGATGAATTCGAATGAGAGAGATAGGCTAGGTTATCGTGAGTTGAGGTGTGATAGCCGATTGGATTGTCTTGGTAAAAGAGTGCATGGGCAACTCAGTTGCCGTGGCGACTTGCACAACGGGGTTGCCTTGGCAACTAATTGATGGTTGCTTGGGCGACTAGTTGGGCAACTACTTGGGCGTGGGCAGCAACTTCAAGGTTCGGCGGAGCGTTCTTCAATGGTTTCTTCTTATCCCTAAGTCGAAACTCTAGCTATTTGTGCATGCCTTGATAATACATCCCTGCGTGAATCAAGGGTGAACAACAACCAATCTTGCGCTCCTCTTAGCCGTTGAAATCCTTAACTTATTCCTAAGCCGGATTAATCTTCACCATCATTGGATTGCATAAAGATCATATTCATTCGTTTCTTGAATCTAACTCTCCCGATATTAGATAAATGGATGAAATCACGAGATCCTCTCCCAATTCACTCGCAAAACAATAATAAGAATCAAGAATGAATAAACCTTGAAATAGAAAAGTGCAAACTCTTATTACCTAAACAAAAACCAATAGTTTCTCACAACCACAAAACACAATAACCATAGCCAAGTAAATTTAGTTCATGGTTAGGTTCCAAAGAAACACAAGATAAACAATCCCTAGCATGAACCCAATCGAACAAGGAAGAAAAGATGAAGCTTGTCGAAAATTCCTTGCCCTAGATGCTTGCCGAAAATTCCCCTTGCTTTCTCTCTTGGAGTTGTCGAAATTAACTCTTGCTCTCTCCTTCAATTGTCGAAATCTCCTTGATATTTATAGGGCTAGGCCAAAGTCCTTCTTTGAGGAGGAGTTTGAGTTGGAATTAAATTATCTTTAAAGAATATAATTCTTTATTATAATTTTATTCCTATTAGAACTTCTCCTATCCTCTTGGAATTTAATTCTTCTTTAATCTCTGCATGACAATCAAATTCCTTTGGGCTTGGACCTTGCTCCATGTCATCTTGGGCTTGTAAAATCATGAATTTCGACATCCATATTGCTTTTGGTCTTTGTCGACAAATGCCATGGCAACTGGCTCGGCGTCTCCTTTATGCACTGCCTTGGCAACTAGCTCGGCATATCCTTCATGCATTGCCCTGGCAACTAGCTCGGCATTGCTTTGGCAAGTGATCCTGCACATACACACACAAAAACACACCAAAGCAGCATCTATTTCTACAAAAAATCACCAAGTTATGTAATCAAGCTCAACGATTGAAGGAAACATGAATTAATGCATGAATGGCTAACTATGCAACTAATATGAGCCTAAGTCTAACAATAATATGAGTAAAAGGGTAAGAAAAATAGTACTTTTGAACACTTATCACACCCCCAAACTCGAACTATTGCTTGTCCTCAAGCAATGCAAACTCATAATTACCGCCAAGACTTCAAATTTTCACAAGCTTAGCTCTGAACTTGATTTCAATTCTGAACAAGGGCACAAAGTATGATTGGCTTTTTATTTTTGAAAAGCGAGGAATTACTCGGAATCAAACTATAATGCTTGTGAGTGTGTGCGGAGTTGTGTGCAAGTTGATTTTTTCGGATTCTATGCAAACAATAGGTTTTCAAATTACTTCATTGGGTTCTTTTTAACATGTTTTAACTAGAGCCAATTTTGGGCACCTCTAGTGTTTTATTTTTAATTTTCTTAAGTTAATTTAATCGACTAGAGCGGTTTGGGCACCTCTAGTTTAAATTTTTTTAACGCCTCCTAGAGCCGATTTCGGGCACCTCTAGTGATCAATTTTTTAGCATATGCTAGAGCCAATTTTGGGCACCTCTAGCATTCATCCAATTTTTATTCTAATCCCCAATTTATTAATTATCGACCTAAGTTTACTAGAATTCCTTAAATCAATCAAACCACAACAGTGTTTCATCAAATTTAGCATCATAGTAAAATTCTAAGTTTTTCCATGGTTATCCTAGAATAAAAATTCTATCAATTAAGTGCATTGGCAAAGTCATCATCGAATATTCATCAAATCTAAGCAATTCTTGTTCCAATTAAAGGCATGGCAAGCAATTTATGTATCCTAAATGTAATGCTTAAGATTAATGTAACTAAACATGGTAATTACTAATAACAATCCCCCAAACTCGAGTGAGGCATTGTCCTCAATGCATGCATAATAATAACGAAAAATAACAATAAAAATAAAAATGCATACGAGGACTTACTCCGAGAGTTCGTCATCGTAGATGATTAGTTTCCTTCTAGTTGGCGTCTTGACTTTCTTGCTTGAACGCGATGGTTGTTTTCTTGTTGCCGGTGGTGGAATCGATCCTAAATGCGGGGTTGTCCTCATCATCCTCTTCATCAATGTCAATGGCTTTTCGTTTGGAGGATTCAATTGGTGCGGTCTTTATTGGTTCAATGGAGGACTCGTCCGAATCTGAAAAATCAGAAAATGATTCCGTAGGAGTTGATTCAGGCATAGGTGCTTTACCTTTGGCTTTTTCAGTGGTTGCCGGGGCATTGTCGAGTTGGTTGCCGTGGCGTCAGCTTCCTTGGTTGCCGTGGCAAGGATATCGGCGGAAATATTGGGAACGGCACACGGTTGTCCGGGTACTTTTCTAGGATGACTTGGGTGATGGCATTGTTGTGCTTCTTCATGTACCGCATGAACATTAGTTGCCGATCTTCAATTTGCCTTAGGCGGCTTTCCAATGGGTGCAAAAGTGCTTCAAAGTGTCCGGGATTAATGGCCGAGTTGTTGCCTGGCGTTAGGTGCTTGGGCATTAGGGATTTCCGCGGCGGCAGGAGTTGCCGTGGCAATTGGAGGCCTTGAAGAATCTCCCGGTGCCTCTCCCATTAGCTTCCGGATTAGTGTTTGATTCCAACCAGACTTGGGTAGGGCCTTTTCATCGGTGGACTCACTCGGGACATGCATCTCCTTGCAAAGATTGGAAATTAAGCAAGGGAAGAAAAGATAACCCTTATCTTTTGAGCTGCATACAAAAATCTCATCGCAAATAATTTTTCCAATGTTAATGATGCGATTATGCAAAATAGAATGTATGAGCAAAAGACGTGGTATGTCAACGGTAGTATTGTGTGTGGAGGGCATTAAAGAAGTTTTAACAAACTTATTCCATAGTTTTGCCTCGGGTTTAAGCCGAAGGTGATTTACCGTGCCCTTGTATTTACCGTCGTTCCAATGAGTTCCCGGTTGAGTGAGTTCTTGAAGCACCTTGTCGAGTTGCTTGGGATTGATTTGGTCAACGAAGGCTTGATGCTCGTCCTTCTCAATGTAAAGTCCGTAAAAGGTGTTGATGCTTTCGGGACTTATAAGTATGGCCTTGTCACGAACAAAAACATAAGGATTATCCGGGTTAGGTGAGTGAGCATAGAATTCTCTTACCCATGAGATGTTACTCGGTTCCGGTTGATGGCAAAAGATTTGCCACTTTTGATGTGCAATCCTTTTGAAGATGAATGGTTCAAGGCCGAAATCTTGAGATCTGGAGTATTCAAAGCCTTGTTCTTCATGAATCTTCCGGCTTTCAAACTTTGATTGAAATCTTTCTTGAACCTGGTGTAGCAAACTTCTTGTATCTTGGTTCTTTGGAGGAACTTGGATGAACTAAAAGTTTAATCTTGGATGCCATGTATGATCTTGGTTGTGAGTAAAAACAAAGAAAAGAAAAGAAACTAAAAAGTTGCAAGATAGAAAGTAGGAATAGGTTAAGGGTGATGGGTTTTATAGAAAAGATAGGTGGGTGGGATTAGGGGAAATCGACAATTGGGTTAGGGTTTGGTAGGAATTTTCGACAAAAGGGGTTTTGGTTAGGATGAATTGGAGGCTTTATATAAGCCTTAGATTCAGCCCATTAGTTTCCTTGTTGAAGATGTTTTCCTACTTGGTTTAGAATTCCTTCTTGCTCTTGAACTTCCTTTCCTACAATTCAAAAACAAATCAAATAAGGATTAAAATTAAAGATAAACTAATAAAGAAAATAAATAAAGATGTGTAATAGGATTCTTAGACTTGAATAAAAAAAATCTATCCTAAAACTACTAATAATCGGCAAAATAATAAAATAATAAAAAATAATAATCAGAAAAAAAATAAAAAATAAATAATTAAATAATCGACAAAAACAAAAAATAAAAATAAATAAAAATAAAAATAAAAATATCAAAGGGGAGAGCATGCTCATGCATCTCCTAAATTGACCACTTCCTTGTTACGTTCCACATGGGCACCATTGTAGTGCTTCAATCTTTGTCCATTAACTTTGAATTCATGGTTGTCAGAGATGGACTTGATTATCACGGCGCCATGGGAGAATGGTTTGACGACTTCAAATGGTCCCGACCATCTTGATTTTAGCTTTCCCGGGAAAAGTTTTAGCCGAGAATTGAATAGGAGAACTAGTTGCCCTGGCGTGAATTGCCGTGGCAATAGTTTCTTGTCGTGCCATCGCTTTGTTTTCTCCTTGTAGATTCGTGCATTGTTATAGGCGAGTGCACGAAATTCTTCTATCTCATTGAGATCCATCAAGCGCTTTTGTCCGCACTTTCCCAATCCATATTCACGGTCTTGATTGCCCAAGACGCCTTGTGCTCGATTTCCACCGGTAGATGACATGTTTTACCATAGACAAGCGGAAGGGGACATACCTAAGGGTGTTTTGAATGCGGTGCGATATGCCCAAAGTCGTCATCTAGTCTTAATGACCAATCCTTCCTTGAGGGATTTACAACTTTCTCGAGTATTCCCTTCAACTCTCGGTTGGAGATTTCGCTTGCCCATTGGTTTGTGGGTGATATGCCGTGGCGATCTTGTGTGATATGCCAAGCGTTGCAACATCTTGGCAATTAGTCATTGTCAAAATGCTTGCCCCCGTCGCTGATAATTGCTCTCGGCATCCCAAACCGTGTAAATATGTTTTTCTGCAGGAATCGTTGCGGTCTTGGAATCGTCGTTGGGAAGCTGCAGCTGCCTCTACCCATTTAGACACATAGTCGACGGCGAGTAAGATGTAGAGGTTGCGAATGAAGATGGAAAAGGTCCCATAAAATCGATCCCTCATACATCGAGCAGTTCCACCTCGATGATGTTCGAGTGGCATCTCATGTCGCCTAGAGATATTGCCCGTCCTCCCGCAACGATCACATTGCTTGTAAAAGTCTTGGGCATCTTTGTACAATGTTGGCCAATACAAACCGGATTGCAAGACTTTGGCATGATACGAGTTCCTCCAAAATGTCCTCCATAGGGTGAAGAATGGCATTGCCGGAGTACATTCTGTTCTTCTTCTTGAGGGACACATCGGCGTATAACCTGATCTGCACATTGTTTAAACAAAAGAGGCTCGTCCCAAAAGTAATGCTTAGCATCATGGCGGAACCGCTTCTTCCCTTGGTGAGTAATGCCATACGGAAAAATACCACAAACAAGGAAGTTAACTAAATCTGCGTACCGGTATTGCGAGGCATGTCTTTGCCGTAGTGTACGCTCCCAAAATTGCCGAGGCGTGTGCGTCAAAAGCTGCTGCGGCGTCAAGAGTTGCCGAGGCGTGTGCTTCCATGGTTGCCGAGGCGTCATGGGCTGTCGAGGCGTCAAGGGTTGCCGAGGCGATTAGAATTTGTTCATCCGGGAATGCATCGCATATCTCTAGATCGCGTCCTCTTCCCTATTGCGTTCCAAACGTGATAAGTGATCGCCACTTGATTTTTCTGTTCCTTTCTTGTCCTTAATTTCAATATCAAATTCTTGTAAAAGTAATATCCAACGAATCAAACGAGGTTTAGCATCCTTTTTAGCAAATAAGTATTTGATTGCGAATGGTCCGTATGAACAATTACCTTTGTACCAATTAAATAGGATCGGAACTTGTCAAATGCGAAAACTACTGACTAGTAACTCTTTCTCCGTTGTTGTGTAATTCACTTGAGCATCGTTAAGAGTTTTACTAGCGTAGTATATCACATGGAAGGTCTTACTGCGTTGGCCTAGGATCGCTCCTCCTACCGCGAAATCACTTGCATCACACATGAGCTCAAAAGGTAGCGTCAAACTGGTGGAACAACAATGGGTGCCGAGGCAAGCTTTTTCTTTAGGGTTTCAAATGCTTGAGTGCAAGAATCATCAAAATCGAAGACTTTATCCTGTTCAAGCAGATTACACAAAGGTTTAGTGATTTTAGAAAAGTTATGAATGAACCTCTGTAAAAACTCGCATGTCCGAGAAAACTTGAATTCCTTTAACCGAATTTGGTGGGGTAATCTCTCGATCACGTCCACCTTGGCTTTGTCTACTTCAATTCCCTTGGATGAAATCTTATGGCGAGCACTATTCCTTCATCTACCATAAAGTGGCATTTCTCCCAATTGAGGACTAAATCCGTTTCTTCGCATCTTGCCAACACCCTCTCTAAATTGCCGAGACAGCCGTCGAAGTCATTACCAAAAACTGAAAAATCATCCATGAAGATCTCAAGGAAGTCTTCGACCCATGTCGAAAAAGCGCCATCATGCATCTTTGGAAGGTTGCCGGGCGTTACACAATCCGAACGGCATCCTTCGGAAGGCATAAGTACCGTAGGGGCATGTGAAGGTTGTCTTTTCTTGATCTTACGGTGCTATGGCAATCTGATTGTAACCTGAATAACCATCAAGAAAAGCAGTAAAAGGGTTTACCGCAAGACGGTCAAGCATTTGATCAATAAAGGGTAATGGGAAGTGATCTTTCCTAGTGGCTTTGTTTAGCTTTCGATAGTCCATACAAACCCTCCAACGGTCACATCTGGTTGGGATAAGTTCATTATTTTCATTGCTTACCCTTTGTTATATACCTCTTTTTTTCGCACACATTGTGTACCGGACTTACCCACGTACTTATCGGAGATAGGGTATATAATGCCGGCGTCAAGCCACTTGATGATTTCTTTCATTACAACCCCTTTCATGGCATGATTCAGTCTCCTCCGGGCCTCAATTGAAGGTTTGTGATCATCTTCCAACAAGATCTTGTGCATGCACACCGCCGGGCTAATTCCCTTCAAGTCGGCAATTGTCCACCCTATTGCCTTTTTATGTAGCTTCAACATGTTGATCAACTTCTTTTCTGCTCAGGCTGTAACTTAGAGGAAATAATTACAGGTAATGTATTATCGATCCCTAAGTATACATATTTGATTGCTCGCAATTGTTTCAACTCAAGAATTGGTGGATTTTCGATGAGGGTTTTTCGATCTTACCTTCCTTACCCGAGTAGTCCGGTGGTTCAAAGTATGTACCTGGTCGATTGACTAGCCAATTTGCCTCTTCTGGTTGTTCCTCATCGACCGCTCTTCATACTCCTCAGGTTCCTCTTGATCGGCAATGTAGTTGCCGAGGCAACTAAATTCCTCATCGGTTAAACTCTGCCGTGGCATGAAGTAGTTGACATTCTTACGGATCATCGGCATGCCTTAGTGTTTGGAACACATTTAGTTTTACTCGCTGGTCATTCACCCTCATTGTGAGTTCTCCTTTTCAACATCAATCAAAGTTCTCCCCGCCGCTAGGAATGGTCTTCCGAGAATGATAGGCGCATGCTCATCATCGCTTCACAATCTAAAACAATAAAGTCAGCGGGAAAAATAAATTTATCAACTTTTACCAGTATGTCCTCGATTTTTCCCTCTCGGATGCACATAGGATCTGTCGGCTAGCTGTAGCAGCATAAGCTGTTGTAGGTCTTGCCTTCCCGATTCCTAGTTTACGGAAAACTGATTTAGGCATCAAGTTTATGCTAGCCCCTAGGTCGCATAGTGCTTTCCCGACATAGTGATTTCCAATAGAACAGGGTATTGTGAAACTTAGGGATCCTTCAACTTGGGCGGCATACGATTGTGCAACATTGCCATGCATCCCTCTGTTGCGGCAATTGTTTCAAACTCTCCTAGCCTTGTTCTCTTGGACACAATGTCTTTCAGAAACTTGGCATAGTTTGGCATTTGTTCAATTGCTTCCACCAATGGCAAGTTGATGTGGACTTGCTTTAGGATATCAAGAAACTTCTTGAATTGGTATTCTTGCCTTTGTCGCTTCAACCTTTGTGGGAATGGTGGTGGAAGTCGGATATCTTCGATCTTTTCATTGGTTTGAAACCTGATTGACGGCATTACAGGGACATCTGGAGTTGCCGATGTGTTACCAACTGGGGTTGCCGAGGCGTGCTTATCGCAAGTTGCCGAGGCGTCATCGGTTGCCGAGGCATGCTTATTGCCGGTTGCCGCAGCAATTCCTGGTTCAGCATCTGAGGCTTTGCCGCTAGGTTCGTCGTGATCTTTTTGTGGAGTTTTGTTTGACGAGCGGGGTTGAACCTCTCTAAGTTGTTGGCCACTTCTGGTGGTGATTGCCTTACATTGCTCATGGTCAGTTCCTCTTGCGACTTCAGTATCGCTAGGTAAACCTTCTTGTGGTCTAGTGTTCAGATTTTGAGCAAATTGTCCGACTTGATTTTCCAATGATTTGATTGCCGCTTCTTGGTTTTGCAATCTCATCTCGGTCCTGTTAATAAAAGCATCAGTTCTTTTTATGAAATTACTATTCTCAGCCATATAAGATTCAGTTTTCATCATAAAAGTATTTAGAGAATTTTCCAAAGAACTAGATGTTGTCGGTTGTTCTTTGCGGCATCATTGCCGTGGCATATTCTCTTTGGAATCCCGATGCTTGTGCATTCGATTGTTCGGTTTAGAGCATTGTTGGGATTACTCCATGAAAAAATTCGGGTGCTTCTTCCAAGCTGGATTGTATGTATTGGACATCATGTTGTTGCCCCGATTGTAATTCCCCACATAGAAGCTAGATTCGGATTTCGCATACATTCGGAAGAATTATGGTTATCGCCACATAACTCACAAAAAGAATCCATTACCTTGACTTCATGTGTGTTGTTTGGTTTTTGCATGTTCGGACCATCTTGGTTAAAGCGCCAATTGTGCGAAATTGAATCGATGATCCTAGTTCATGTATTGTGGCTTAGCGTCTAACTCCTCCTCTTCTAGTAGATGGGAATTGATAATCATTCTTGGCCAGCCTGTTTAAAATTTGCATTGCTTCTTCCGGTGACTTATCTAGGAGTATGCCGTTTGCCGAGGCGTCTAGCATCATCCTTGTTGGTGTATTCACGGCATTGTAAAACATTGTCACTTGAGTCCACACCGGGAATCCGTGTAGAGGGCATTTGTGTAGAAGTTCTCTATATCGCTCCCAAGCCTCGTACATGGATTCATCATCTGCCTGCCGAAAAGAAGTAATGTCGTTTACGAAGCTTATCGATTAAATTTGTAGGATTAAATCTAGCAAGGAAATCACGACAAAGATCACAGTCCAAGATGCTATGGATCCGGCAGGAATGCTATTTAGCCATGCTTTCGCCCTATCCCTCAGTGAATAGGGGAATAATCTTAATCGTAAGACATCAGGGGTGACTCCGTGTATCTTGAACGAGTTGCAAATCTCGAGGAAAGATTTCAGATGTTGTCGTGCATCTTGATTCTTTGAGCCGCCAAATTGACCTATTGTGTTGATCATATTAAACATTACGGTTTCAACTCAAAGTGGTCGGCTTCAATTTCGGGTGCGACAACTCTGGGTTGAGTCCATCAAGATCTTCTTCAAGATAGTCTCGAATAGTTACATTTCGTGCAAGAATCACTCCTTCTCCCGCTCGAACATCTTGATTAATATTGCCGTCTTGATTTGCCATTGCTTCTCTTATCCTTCGTCTAAGTCTTTGTAAGGTCCGTTCGATTTACGGATCAAAGGGATATTCGGTGAAGTTGGTCTCGCATACGGTCATATACCAATGCAAAACCAAAGTTTGTTAACCCTTTGAATTTTAAACAAGAAAAATAAAAAGAAAGTGCAAGAAAGTAAAAACAAAGTCGCTATTGCCAATCCCGCAACGGGCGCCAAAAACTTGTTGCGTAATAAGTGCTACGCAAATGTGCAAGTATACACGCCGCAAGTTATAGTATAAAAGATATCGTCTCCACGAGGATTGGTGCCACTTCAAGAATCTAGTCTCTTGCAATTGTAAAAAGTAAAAACACAAGTGAAGGATTATAGAAGTTTTAACTAATAACTAATCTAGAAAGCAATTAAGTAAAAGAAAAGATGAATTCGAATGAGAGAGATAGGCTAGGTTATCGTGAGTTGAGGTGTGATAGCCGATTGGATTGTCTTGGTAAAAGAGTGCATGGGCAACTCGGTTGCCCGTGGCGACTTGCACAACGGGTTGCCTTGGCAACTAATTGATGGTTGCTTGGGCGACTAGTTGGGCAACTACTTGGGCGATCGGGCAGCAACTTCAAGGTTGGCGGAGCGTTCTTCAATGGTTTCTTCTTATCCCTAAGTCGAAACTCTAGCTATTTGTGCATGCCTTGATAATACATCCCTGCGTGAATCAAGGGTGAACAACAACCAATCTTGCGCTCCTCTTAGCCGTTGAAATCCTTAACTTATTCCTAAGCCGGATTAATCTTCACCATCATTGGATTGCATAAAGATCATATTCATTCGTTTCTTGAATCTAACTCTCCCGATATTAGATAAATGGATGAAATCACGAGATCCTCTCCCAATTCACTCGCAAACAATAATAAGAATCAAGAATGAATAAACCTTGAAATAGAAAAGTGCAAACTCTTATTACCTAAACAAAAACCAATAGTTTCTCACAACCACAAAACACAATAACCATAGCCAAGTAAATTTAGTTCATGGCTAGGTTCCAAAGAAACACAAGATAAACAATCCCTAGCATGAACCCAATCGAACAAGGAAGAAAAGATGAAGCTTGTCGAAAATTTCTTGCCCTAGATGCTTGCCGAAAATTCCCCTTGCTTTCTCTCTTGGAGTTGTCGAAATTAACTCTTGCTCTCTCCTTCAATTGTCGAAATCTCCTTGATATTTATAGGGCTAGGCCAAAGTCCTTCTTTGAGGAGGAGTTTGAGTTGGAATTAAATTATCTTTAAAGAATATAATTCTTTATTATAATTTTATTCCTATTAGAACTTCTCCTATCCTCTTGGAATTTAATTCTTCTTTAATCTCTGCATGGCAATCAAATTCCTTTGGGCTTGGACCTTGCTCCATGTCATCTTGGGCTTGTAAAATCATGAATTTCGACATCCATATTGCTTTTGGTCTTTGTCGACAAATGCCATGGCAACTGGCTCGGCGTCTCCTTCATGCACTGCCCTGGCAACTAGCTCGGCATATCCTTCATGCATTGCCCTGTCAACTAGCTCGGCATTGCTTTGGCAAGTGATCCTGCACATACACACACAAAAACACACCAAAGCAGCATCTATTTCTACAAAAAAATCACCAAGTTATGTAATCAAGCTCAACGATTGAAGGAAACATGAATTAATGCATGAATGGCTAACTATGCAACTAATATGAGCCTAAGTCTAACAATAATATGAGTAAAAAGGGTAAGAAAAATAGTACTTTTGAACACTTATCAGATACCCTAAATGTGTTGTAACACCTTGAAGATTTCCCGAATATTGGATCCTAGTGCTATGTGGAAGCGGGCCTCATTCGAAGATTCTTGATGTGAGATTCCAAGCATGGATGTAGGATCGCGATACTTAGTGGACGCGGGCTTTGCTCAGAGTATAGGATCCCGATGCTTAGTAGACGCGGGTCCTATTCTATATATAATTATGGTTATATGCGTGATACTATGTAAGTGTATGAGGTTCTCATATGAGCTGTGTGCGTGATCATACATTCATAATGCCATGTGTTTAGGCGGTTATGGTAGCGCCATTGTTATCTTGCCATGACATCATTCTTGTTGCATTGCTTTATTTATGATTTGCATGAAGCATGGCTAAGTGGCGGTGTATCCACTGAGCTTGTTAGCTCAGCGTTCGGAATCGTTGTTTCCGTTCGCAGGTTAGTAGGTTATCGTGAGGCTTGAAGGGGCACCATCAAGGTTGGATTTCAGCATCGACTCTAGTGGTTGAGTACAAATACTAGATGTAATGGGCTATGTATTTCGTAAGACCCTATGTGTAATTGTAACTCTTATTTTGTATTATTCGGTCAAGTCGAATGTTTTTAATATTTGTAAGTAGAGATCCATATTTATTATTTAAAATATCGGGATTCAACTATATTTTTAATGTATGGACTCATATTTTTATTGGACTTATTCTATTGGGCTTGAAAAATGAGAAATTTCAATGGTATGGGTTCTGGGCTTAGGGCCCAAATATGACATCCGGGTCAAAGGTGTTACACTTGTGGCCGTAAAAGAAGAAGATTGACTGACACTTCGAGATCATCAAGAAAAATTCCTCGGACGAGTGCAAATTTGGAAGTGTTCGGAGTATTCATTTCAGACATATGGCCTCATTTGGTAGAAAGTCGCCATCTTGCTCCAGACCGATAAAGATTACACGTAATCTATATGCCATAGCTTCGACTCGAGTAGCACATGTGAATTCCATATGGGGGCACCAGGGCATCCCAACAGAAAGTACAGACCTTTACTGGAGGAGAACAAGAAGCTGATCAATAATGGGACCTTGACACAAGAACTGATCCAGTAGTGAAAAACCAAAGATGGGGGGCAAGTTTACATAGTGCTAAGAAAACCAGAGATGTCTCTGTATTAGAACATTTTTCTTGAAGTAATACAAATAATCAAGTTTACTACATGTGGCCCACATGGGGTAAAGATCTTTTGTGAAGGGGCATGCGTCATGTTTGTTGATTTCATTCCAATGAATAACTCATCTCGCTTAACATACAATGTTCTTGAAAGTACATAGATGTGTATCTTTTCTTGTCGTTGTAGGACTCTGGATATCAATTGCAAGATGTGGCCTTATTTGGAGGTTGTGATAACAATGAGGTGTGATTTCCTCAATAGACTATGGTCAGCAAAGCAAGACTACTACTCTTTCGATGACGTTCAAGGACGAAAAAGCTCCAAAAATTAACCATGTAGAGTTGCTTGAAATTGAAAATCTAAGCATAATCTTCTATGCACTAAAGAGTTAATAATCAAAACATGACACATGTGTGTGGAGTAAAAAAATAACAATATTATGTGGATTAAATAAAAAGCATTCTTATGTTTGAAGCCTGGTAATAGGTTTGTTCGGACAAGAGTATGGAAATTTTGGGGCACTCCGCTGAGGCAATAAGGTTGTAATACATCATCCAAGTCAAGGAACCTTAGCTTCATGAATGATGGTAATATTTTCAAATCGTGACTATGCCGAGTAACTTGGGGTAATGTTGTTTGCTTCATCGTTGTCCTCAAGACAAAGGACTATAACGAGTTAATTTTCTCAAAAATAATGATAAACGCATAAAAATAAAGGAAAAAGAAGAAGAAGAAAAAAATAAAGAAAGAAAGAAGAAAGAAAGAAAGAAAAAAGAGAAAAATGAACAATAGCATAAGTATGATTAAAAACACACACACTCATGTAGAACTTTATTCTTAGAATGATATTCCTGCGCTCGAGTGGTCAAACAAGTCCACCATTTTTAGGGCAGAGCAAATAATGAGAATTGAGAAAGAGTAATATTCTGTAGCAACGCAGTAATCATGAGGATGAACCGAGTCATCTGGGAAGACTTTACAACCTTGAATTTCCGCAACATTCGAAATCCTTATGGATCCAAGCTATGCTTGAAATGATCGCCGAACGGTTGAATCTAAGACGCTCTTGCACTTGATATCCAGAGTTCATATTTTGTTGTTGTTATACTAAGATTTTGATTTCAAAATCCCGTATGTTAATCTAAATAACACTCTTCAGTGGAATGTCGATTAACAAATTGACATATTAAAACAACAAAGATTTTCATGTATTACTTCATAGATAAGATCCAGAATACAAGGTCGTGGATATTATTGGGCACCTAACCAGAGAAACGACCTCTCCTTGTATAAGATAAAGATAATGACAAGAATATATGTGTCAGACAGCTCATGAGCAGAAAGCGGGATTTAGCTGTGATGCCTTGGTTGGTTCAAGGAAATGAAGAACGAACTGGGACGAGAATAAAATCTCAAAATACGGGGGAAGGTGAGAGATAAACATTGATTCTCCAAAGATTTAGAGCATGGGGATCAAGAGATGGTTCCCATCAAGAAGCAGCAAGAAGATTGAATTTAGAAATTAAGTTCAGAGCATGGAAGCATTTTGCTCGCCCCGGAGATGAAACTGGCAAATACTCCGAATGTTGGGTTAAAAAATTGGAAGATAACTGAGCCCACAATTGAGCGGGGTAATGCAGAACATGAAGAATGGTAAGAATCCCTATACAAGAATGATATAGAGATTAGAATGAGCTTATTTGTGATGTGGGTAAAGACCCCGAAGAAGAAAAACAATTGCTTGTGCAGGAGAGCAAGAGCGGGTATTCAATTGATAAAAGAAAGATTGATGAAATAAAGATCAAAACTGAGCATATTACAAAAAGAAATGAAATAAAAAAATCTAGAAAATAACTTTTCAGGGCACAAAATTTTCAAAAAATATATTTAAAAGAGAGAAAAAAAGGAAAAAAAAGTAAAGAAAAGAGAGAGAAGAAAAAAAAAGAAAGAGAGAAGAAAAAAGAGAAAAGAAATAGGAGAAAAAAGGAAAAAAGAAAAAACAGAAGAAGAATAGAAAAAAAATAAAAGGGAAGAAAAAATGAAAGAATAAGCTAAAAAGGAGAAAAAAGAAGAAGGAGAGAAAAAGAGAAAAAGAAAAATAAAAGAAGAAAAAAAACATTACATCGCATGCATCATATAGATAAAGGCATGACAGTTTTTGTTTGTTTTAGACAAGTATTTGAAGAATTATCAAAGAGTTTTAAGAAGTAGATTTTATTAAAGAAAGAAAGATCGACAGCCATAGTAGCGTGAGGCCAGATGACGGTAGCCATTGTAGCGTGAAGCCAGATATTGGCCATCAGTAAGACCTTCGGGTATGATGATAAGACCTTCGGGATACCAGTAAGTTTTTCGAGCATGGTGATAAGTCCTTCGGGTCGTCAATAAGTCCTTCGGGCATGATGACGGCTGTCATAGTAGCGTGAGGCCAGACGACGGTAGCCATAGTAGCGTGAAGCCAGATATTAAGTCCTTCGAGCCATTAGTAAGACCTTCGGGCATGACGATAAGACCTTCGGGCCACTAGTAAGTCTTTCGAGCATGGTGATAAGTTCTTCGGGCCATCAATAAGTCATTCAGGCATGATGCCACAACCATAGTAGCGTGAGGCCAGATGATGGTAGCCCTAGTAGCGTGAAGCCAGATATTAAATCCTTCGGGCCATCAACAAGACCTTCGGACATGATGATAAGACCTTCGGGCCACTAGTAAGTCTTTCGAGCATGGTGATAAGTCTTTCGGGCCATCAATAAGTCATGTTAGTTGTAGGTAGGATAAGTTTATTTATTTGTTCTAGATAAACTAAAGTAGTATGGATAAACTATAAAGTTAGAATTATTTGTCCCTTATCCTAGGATTTTTTATCCTATCTTATCTCATAGGTTGAATTTAATTTAAATTTAGAGTAGTGTATTTGTAACATAACTCTTTGTAACTAGCCTATAAAGGCCTTGTATCTATGTTATTTGTAATCAAGAAAAATAGTGAATCTAATTGATCACTGCCAAAAATACTCCTCTTTATTTTCTACATGGTATCAGTTTATGCTAATAGATCATTATCACACGCTTTAGCCGTCGCGGCCATAGTCAATATCCCAGATGTTTCTTTGGTTCCTGTTACCAACGCAGATTTACTGGTCCTGGTAAAACCAGTGACTTGAATCTTGCCCTTACAGCTCATGAAGGTACAAAAGGGTGCCAGATTTTTTTTCACTGGCGTGGCTGCACAAGGATGGATAATTGATTACGGAGCCTCTGGTCATATGAATGGGGACAAAGGGTTGTTCAACACATTTCAGACCATATCTCCTCGCTCCTCTACAAGAACAGTAGATGGTTCTTTATCGCCTATTGCAGGGAGTGGCTTTGTTGTTGTCAATAAGAATATACTATTAAAAGATGTCCTTTATGTTGAAATGCAATCTTCTTTCTCTCAGTAAGCTGATTATTGATTTGAAATGTGTGACTAAATTCACTCTTTAAACTTGTGAATTACAAGCAATGGGCTCGGGGCAGATACTTGGTAATGTTACACTGTCTGGTGGGCTCTATGTGCTTCATGGGGAACCGCTTCTCTCTTCTTATAAAAATTTCAAGAGTTTGTCTTTCTCTTCTTTAGTTTCAACTTCTGAAAAATCCAATGATGTTATGCTCTACATTTCAGGCTACGTCATCCTAGATTTTACTATTTAGCAAAGTTATTTCCAACTTTGTTTCTCAATTAAAAACCACAATTCTTTCATTGTGACATTTGTTCTCTTGCTAAGCACACTAAAAATTCTTATCTACAATCTGTTTATAAACCTTCTAAACCTTTTTCTCTTCTCCACAGTGATGTTTGGGGCCCTTCTAAGGTGAAGAATATAAATGGGTGTCGATGGTTCATATCCTTTATTGATGATCATTCTCGTACTATATGGACTTTTTTATGAAAGAAAAATCTGAGGTAGAACAAATATTTAAGAGGTTTTATACTATGGTAGTGACTCAGTTTAACAGTCACATTCAAATTGTGCACTCTGATAATGGAGGAGAGTATTTTACAAAAACATTGGGTTCTTTCTTTTGAGAGAATGGGATTGTCCAGATTAGTTCTTGTGTCGATACTCCGCAGCAAAATGGGATCGCGGAGAGGAAAAACATACATATTTTAGAGGTCACTAGGTCCTTACTCTTATCTCATAATGTACCTACTCAATATTGGGGTGAGGTTCTCTTGACAACAACCTACCTGATTAATAGGATGCCTAGTAAAGTTCTAAAATTCCAAACCCCAAGGTCAGTGTTTCTGGATAGTTATCCTACTTTTACACCTATGTCATCTACCCTTCCTTTGAGAGTTTTTGGGTGCACTGCCTATGTCCATAATACTAGTCCCTCTAGGTCTAACTTGATCCTAGATCTATTAAGTGCCTCTTTTTAGGGTATTCTTCACTAAAGAAGGGCTACAAGTGTTACTCTCCTCATACTCGTAAGTTTTATATTCTCTGGATGTTATATTTTTTGAACACATTTCATATTTTACCAAGTCTTCAATTCAGGGGGAGAATTTTGATGAATTTTAGCCTTTAAATCTTTTGCCACAACAAAACCAACTTGTTCCAGTACAGGTTCCCTCTACTCTTCCCACAACCTTTTTGCCATCATCAACACCAGTAAATTCTACCAGTCCTCGACCTATTCATCCAATGAGTACTACACCTTCAGAAAGTCCCAAATCTACTTCTACGACCCCTCAAAGAACCCAAACTCCACATCTCCAGAGTAAAAAGCTGAGTGTTTACAAAATAAGGCAGAAATCTATTACAGAGGCCATCTAACAGTCTGACATTTACCGAGAATTGCAACTGAGTCCAATTGCCTCTGAAAATGTGGAAGGTAATAGAGGTGATGAAGGTAATGAATTATCCCAAGTTTCTACTTCTGATATGGATCATGACGAGTTACATATTGCTAAGAGGAAGGGTGTCAGAAAATGTACAAAATATCATATTCAGATATTTGTTTTTTATGGGAATTTAATGTCTTCTTTTAAATCCTTTACAGCCAGCTTAAATGAGATACAAATTCCAGCAACTGTAGAAGATGCTCTCAAGGATCCTAGGTGGAAAAGAGCAGTAGAAGAAGAGATTGAAGCTTTGGAAAAGAATGAGACTTGGACCATGGTTGATTTGCCACAAGGAAAGAAGCTTGTGGGCTTTAAATGGGTATTTGCAGTGGAATACAACTCTGATGGTAGCATTGATAGATACAAGGCGAGACTTATGGCCAAGGGCTTCACACAGACATATAGCATTGATTACAAGGAGACTTTTGCTCTTGTGGCCAAACTCAACACAGTTAGAGTTCTACTTAGTTTAGCAGACAATGAAGGATGAGGACTTCACCAGTTAGATGTAAAAAATGATTTTCTTAATGGAAGGCTAGAAGAATAAGAAGTCTACATAAGTATTCCTCCAGGAGTGAAAAATGAAATGAGAGATCAAAGAATGTGCAAGCTGGAAAAATTCCTGTATGGTATGAAGCAATCACATAGGGCCTGGTTTGAGAGATTTACCAAAGTTATTTTGAGAAGTAGGTTTAAGCAAAGTCAAGCTGATCATACACTCTTCATCAAGATGACACCTAGTAGAAAAAAAGGGTAATCTTGATTATTTATGTTGATGACATAATAATCACTGGAGATGATCTCAGTGAGATTAGAAATTTGAAGAATCTACTGAGTAGAGAGTTCGAGATAAAGGACTTGGTAAGCTTGAGGTATTTCCTGGGAATGGAAGTGGCAAGATCAACCAAATGTTTGGTTATTAATCAAATGAAGTACATTTTGGATCTCCTATCCGATACTGGAATGTTGGAGTGCAAACCTGCAGACACTTTAATAGAGACAAACTTGAAGCTAAAGAAAGAAGGAGCTCGAGTAGATAAAGAGTAGTATCAAAGACTGGTTGGAAAACTCATATACATATCTTTGACAATACCAGATATTGGTTTTTCTGTTAATATTGTAAGCCAATATATGGCAGATCCTAGAGAAGAATATCTTGAGGCTGCATACAGAATATTAAGATACTTAAAAATGACTCTAGGCCATGGTTTATTCTTTAAGAAAACCGAAGATAAAACAGTGAAAGTCTTCACGGATTCCAGCTGAGCTGGAGAGTTAACAGAAAAGAGGTCGACTAGTGGCTATTGCACATTCGTTTGGGGAAACGTGGTGACCTGAAGAAGCAAGAAACAATCTGTTGTTTCTAGAAGTAGTGCTGAAGCTAAATACAGAGCTTTAGCACTATAAATCTGTGAAGGCATTTGGCTGCAGAGATTGATGAAAGAATTAGAGATGAACCAAAGTGAAAATTTTGAGATTTTATGTGATAATGAATCTACTATCAGGATTGCTAAGAATCTAGTCCACCATGATAGAACAAAACATGTGGAGATTGACCAACATTTCATCTCAGAGAAGGTCAATGGTGGAATAACAGATTTATCTTATGTACCCACTAAAGGGCAGATAGCAGATGTGCTCACCAAGGCTCTACCAAAAGCAACCTTTGATGGATTCACATCCAAGCTGTGACTATACAACATATACTCACCAGCTTGAGGGGAAGTGTTAATTGTAGATAAGATAAGTTTATTTATTTGCTGTAGACAAACTAAAGTAGTATGGATAAACTATAAAGTTAGAATTATTTATCCCTTATCCTAGGATTGTATCTTTTATCTTATCTCATAGGTTGAATTTAATTTAAATTTTGAGTAGTGTATTTGTAACACAACTCTTTGTAACTAGCCTATAAAAGGCCTTGTATCTGTGTTATTTGTAATCAAGAAAAACAGTGAATCTAATTGATCACTGCCAAAAATACTCCTCTTTATTTTTTACACTTCGGGTATGATACGACAACCATAGTAGCGTGAGGCCAGATGACGATAGCCTTAGTAGCGTGAAGCCAGATATTAAGTCATTCGGGCCATCAATAAGACCTTCGGGCATGATGATAAGTACCTCGAGCCAGTAAGTCTTTCGAGCATGGTGATAAGCCCTTCGGGCCATCAATAAGACCTTCAGGCATGATGCGGTAGCCTTAGTAGCGTGAGTCCACAAAGATCGGTAGCCATTTTTGGCGTGAATCCCCAAATTGCCAGCCCAATCTAACTAAAACCCTAATATAATAAAATCCTAATATCATTTTCTTCTTTTTGCAGCAGCCAAAGGAGAGCCGTTGCATCAGATCTAGATCTAACGGCTATGATCGAATCTTGAAGACCCTTCATCTGCTGCGTGGAGGCACGCGCCAACCATCTGTATCATTGCACGCGCGAGACCGATCGTATTCCCCATGCCACGTGGCAAGATCTCGTGCAGAGCATCTTTCTCCAGATTGTATCCTGGCCGTCCAATCCATGCAAGATCCTAGCCGTTAGATCAAATCTGATCCAACGACTCAGATCGAATATGGCCGTATGACTCTTGATATCCTCCGTCACGTGGCCATCCGGTCAAAAATCTCACGCCGCCGTACGACTTTCACCGGCCTTTCACCAACCGAGCATGCACAAAGAAAAATCAAATCATCATCAAAGTCAGATCAAAAGTATGGGCAACCATCAACCTCAGTACCTATTAGGTTTTTTATACATGCATTTCGGATATAAAAATCCACAACCAGAGATCAATGTAACCAGTTATAAAACACAATCAAATAAAAAAAGAAAAAAAAAGTTTTCAGAGAAATATATTGCCTTTTTAGTTTCATTTTGAATCGAAAAAATAAACAAAAAGGGGAAATCAGAGTCAGAGTTTACCTTTGGCCGTTGTTTCGATCTCGGTGACAAGCCTCGTGGTCTCTTCTTGAGTCATACATAGTGAGCCGAACAGATCTAGTTTTATATAAAAAAAGGGATTTTTAGGGGGGGTTTGGATCTTCTTAGATCTAAAAAAATGAGTTTTCTTTTATAAAATAAAGGTCGGATGTGGGTTTGGATGTAAAAAGGGTATGTTTTGATGTTGTTTCAGGGTTAGCCATCGCCGACGAGTAGCGGTTAGCAGTGGCCCGTGGTGGCTAGCCACCGGAATCTAGAATTGGGGTCTGAGTTCATAAATAACTCAGAAGGGATGGGGTTTTTATTTTCTGAATCAAATTTCAAAATGGCCAAAGGCCTTAATCTGAACCAAATGGGTCTTTTTATAGACCTTCTTTTTTTTAAATGGTCTAATTGCCCACTAAGGACCTCCGTCCTTTGTGTTTTTTCATTTTGAGTCTACCCCTTGGTCTAATCGCAACCCTGGTCCCTGTTATTCTTTAAAATCTTTCATTTTAGTCCTGCGATTAACCGAAATCAATGTGTTAATGGCAAAATTACCCGCTTAGTCATTCCGTGTTTTGATATTTTTCAGTCCGAGTTTGCCCCTTGGTTTTATTACATAATTAGTCCTTTTAGGTTTTGCTTAGATTTCAATCTCGTCCCTAAATTGATTTTTATTTGTTTTAATTTCTGTCATTTTGTCTTATTTTATTTCATTTCAGTCCCTTTTTAAATTATTATGCTTTTGATTTTTTTTTGTATGTTTACATTACCATTTTAGATTTCATTTTCCTTTTTATATATGTTTTTCTTGTATTACATGTATAGTTATGTTTTTATAATATGTATATTGGTTTGTGATATCATGCATTTGTGTTTTAGTTCGTTTGTTCACATCGTATATATGCATGTTTTAGGTGTTAGGTTTTAGTTTATTTGTACATAGTAAATTTTTGTATGTTAGCATAAATTTTCATGTCCTCTTTGTTTCTTAGGTTACATGTTAGTGTGGAAATTTGTCAATATTATTATGATGTGTTTGTAATATGCATGTAAATTGTGCCATATATTAAGTATCTAGTATTCGTTTTTTATGCTAGCATGTTGACTTGATTTGTTAGTTTAACATCATATTTTATATGTCATGCATATATTGCATTATGTTTTTTTTATATTTTAACATGCATATATGTGACTAATTAATCCTTGAAGCATGTTTCTTCTTTTTTTTATATGTTTTCGTTCATGCCTTGTTATTTATCATGATATGTTATATTATGTTCATGCATATTTTTATTATTTTTGTTTAATTTTGTAATATTCATATTTTCATGTTTTAGTATCATGTCGATGTGAATGTATGTTCTTTTTTAATTGTTTTCTAAGATTGCATAATAGAATATTATTTGTCAATGTGGTGCCCTTTTATTTGAGCGTAAACGTGGGCAATATTAAGCGCAGTGATGATAGTTTATCGGTTTGCTCTCGAATAACGGGACCCTTAAAATTTACTCGCACTTATAACTAAATTTTAATTTAATCGTCATTTTAATCCAAAAAATTTAATATTAATAAAGCGGTAATTATTAAAGAATCAATTTTGGGCAGTGTGAGGTGCTAATCCTTCCCCATCTGTAACTGACTCCCGAACCCAACATTTTTAAAATCTCTGGTTTTACGGTACCCAGCCTACCTTAGTGATCGGTGGCGACTCCATTTTTAAATAAAATACAATTTTTCTAAAACCCCTCGAAATACATATTTTTAAATACCAAAAAGACCCCAAATACATTGAAACCCGTTTTTAGCGAAAACATCCGAACAAAACATCGCTACACTTAACCTGCTTCGCCGCTGATTTTGCTCACAACAGCTGCGTTTGGAGAAGTCAGAAATTTCAGCTTCTCCCCAAACGTAGATTCTCGACCTAAATGTAAAATCTCGCAGCGACGCCGAACAGAGCCTTAGACTATTCAAAAAAACAGCTCTTAAGCTTTTCGAATTGAGTAGCTCAGTTCGTTAAGAATTCAAGCCAAGTTCAAACTCGGGTTAAGTCCAATCGAGTCGAAGTAAAGTAACTTGTGATCTGTCTCGTCTCATTTACAATCCTAATTCCAACCCTAATATTATAAACCAAGAATCAGTTAGTTTCACCTTTCAAAACTATGCACATAAAAGTACCGGTGGTGGTGGTGGTATTCAAGTAATGTACCCAAAAGAAAATAAAAATAGCTCTACTCTGCAACCCTTATAACATTCTAAATACTCAAGCATCTTATGTACAAAATCCCTTTCGATGAGGATGGTGCTTGTGAATAAACTTGGCTGGTATCATTTCCAAATTCAAACCAACTACATCTTGCAAATCCTCCGACTATTGAGCTGCCCAATTGACCCCCTTCCCTCTTTTCTCCATCTTTACCAAAAAGCATCAACAATTAATCGTGATTAGCAATTCTTGTAGTCATCCATTTTTTTGCATCAGGTTTACACTGTCAAACAAGACAGCATAATAGGAGCAGGAATTAATTCCATCAATTAATACTCCACCAAGCACATAAAGCAGATAATTTGAACAAATAATATTTTACCAACCTTCGCAAATACTTTACAGAGTTCAGGCTTAGCAGTCCACATTTTAGTGTCTGGACTCCAAGCAAAACCACTTCTGCACTTGAAAAGGTCAAACACTCAAAAAAGCTATGCTTCAGAGTCTTTATACGATTTTTTTCAGTTGGCCTTTCTCAACTGGCATCCCAATCTTTTCATGCAATTCATTCACCATATTTTCATATGCCATTGT